>LD352965.1:106037-116815 GCA_001465055.1 Ptychodera flava
TCTTCAATCGAAAGTCGGGCGATTTCATGGTTCTTTGGGGTACGTCAAGCTTAAGGAATGTGGTTATATTCGCGATGTTTTATTCGAAATTATTTATTTCTTCTAGGTCAAATGCACGTAATTCATGCTGTTGGAAATACTGGCCGCTCATAAACAAGACAATTAACTCGATATCTGTGCATCTTTACTTTTATTGTCAAAGTACCATCGACACCCAAAAAAAACCAAATGGTTCAGTCCACGCGTGGGTTCAGTCCAGGTATTTGCAACGCCAGTCACCTAGGCGACGGTAATCCGCACCACTTATCACCATCGGGAAGGTACTCCTCCCCCTATACCACTGGCGATCCCACCCTCAAGGCACTGCGTCATTCGACCAAGCATTGTTATTGTAATTTCCTGCATAAAATTAACAGCGACTCAGGTATGTTAATGCATGGGCATAGGCTTACATACATGCAAAATCAGTTTGAACATACTTTTCAATCAGACCTGGTCAGAAAATTGTGAAAATTGCCAAAAATATGTTTCGCATTTGATTAAGTTGAAATTTATCATAATATATTACCTAAGTCAGGTCACGTGACCATTATCTGTTATTTTCCCGCCAAAATTGTATATTGCATATAACTGAATATTCCAACCGCTAAACATCAAAATATTTAAAATATTATTACCAATTAATGTAAAATGGGATAGGAGCTTGTGTTAAAACTAGTGGCAGATGCAAAATTATTGAATTTTGAATATTATTTCTTCACAAAAAACAACAAATACAATATTTTTGACGTTTAACATGAATATTTTGAATATCAGAAAGAAGTATAGATAGAGTTTCATGAGTGCCATGTATTTTTGAAAGAATATGATAGATGTTGTTTCCAAAAGTGCAAAGAAAATCAAGAAAATTTAACGGTTTACGGTTGGAATATTAAGATCAATAAAGACGTAAATTTTGGCGGGAAAATATCCGATTTGGTCACGTGACTCAACTCGTCAAGATTTAGGTAGACATTTTTTTGAAGAATTTAATAATTCCAATAATTAAGCCAAATATCAATCAAATCTGGTGGTTTTTAAAGATAATTGATCATTTTCTTACTTTTGGGCTTGATGGGTACAAACACCCATGCATTAACTTACTTGAGGAGGTCAACCGGTCAAACTCTCTCGGGATTTTCTGGCATGATGCAGATAGAACCGCTTGCCCAGTATCGCCTCCTACTGGCCGCAGTCAAAGAGCTGAACACTCCAAGACAAACTCCGGCTCAAGACGGCCTGCAAACACTCAGATGTAATCCGGAAGATAAACAACGCTACGACCATCCAAAGCGATCATCACTACCAGTTCCGGGTCCAGAGGGCGCCATAACAAGGCAACAGCAATCCCAGCAGCCAACACCCTTACCGGATGTGAGCGCCGCCAACGGTAACTTCGGAGAATCACCTAACATGGCTACCACAACAACATCAACAAGTGCGAGCCGCCCATCACCGCCGTCCATCAACATCGCAGCCTACCTCCAACAACAACTCAACGGGAACAGAACAACGCCAGCAGAACAGTCCCAGCAGGCACCAGCACCCTTGAACGACCTATTGAACTCTCTTTTGCAACCGAACTCACTGAACTCTGTACAAAATAATTTACCATTAAGGGCCGATTTGGACCCTTTAGTGTACATGCAAACTCGTCAACAAGGTGAGACTAAGTATCTAGATATAGTTGATTATCTTGCCATAGGTGACAAAGTGAAAGAACAACAAGTTATTAGCATGGGGGAAAATAGTACCAGGTTGGTCCTCGAATCTGACACAAAAAAGCCCCGCCTGGAATCGGTTACTCCCTCCCAATGGTTCGGTGCAAATGCTCGGATCATGTATGAGCTCATCCAAAAAGGGTCCCTATGTTCAAATGCTTTGTTGAATTATCTGGCTTACACGGATAAAATCTCCCAGGTTGCAAATCGTTTCACATGGGTTTCTGTGCTCCTTTATGATCGCGAGTATCGGCAACTTCAAGCGACACACCTTTTTCCTTAGGGCAGTGATATCCCTCACCTGATGACTGTCAGCTTGAAAGAGAAAGTGTTTTCATCTCACACTAATAGTTTTAATAACAACAAATATAATGGCTCCAATGCCCGGACCTCGACGGGAGAAACAAAATCTACCACTCGTTCTCCAGCTCCTATAGATAACCAATCTGGTAGACCCATTTGTATAGGTTTCAATTGGGGAAACTGTAAATTTGGCACCACATGTACTTACGCTCATGTTTGCCTGGAGTCGTCATGCCGCAAGTCCCATCCAAAATGCACCCATGATTCATTTATGTCAAATGAAAATTTCTGAATCGCTGCCCATTTCAGTACCCAGCATCAACCCAAGCCCGTCCCTTAATCTTCATGTTTGGCAAGAGGAGCTAAAAGATGACCCAGACGCAGATTTTCTTTTAAATGGCATTAGAGAAGGTTTTCACATCACTGATGAAAATGTTAAGTACAAGCAGGCTTACACAAAAAATTATCACTCCGCAACAGGTACTGCTAGACTCAAGGTAGAAGCTCAGCTCCTGTCTGAAATCGCAGAGGGTAACTATGTGAAAACACCACATAGACCCACCGTTGTTAGCGCCCTAGGGGCCATCCCTAAGCCTAATTCACCCGATATCAGACTCATCCATGACTGTAGCCAGCCATCTGGTGGTGCAGTTAATGATTATGCCTCTGACCAGCATTTCCGCTACCAGTCAATCGATGACGCCATCCAGTTAATTTTTCCTGGCAATTATCTGGCCAAGGTTGACCTTAAGTCAGCCTACCGCTCTGTTAAAATTCATCCTTCAAACCACCAGGCTACAGGCCTTGAGTGGACTTTCACCGGTGATACTAAAGCTACTTATTTGTACGATACTAGGCTGCCTTTCGGTGCCAAATTGGCCCCTGGCATCTTTCACAGGTTAACCCAAAGTGTTAGACGGATGATGGCTCGTCGTGGGTTTGATACTTATGGTGATCTACCTGGATGACTTTCTTATAATTGCCCCCGATTATAATTCTTGCATTATGGCTTTAAATATGCCCCTGAGATTACTTCGATGTTTAGGTTTCAGCATTGCTTGGAAGAAGGTTGAGGGCCCCACCCAAAAATTGACCTTCCTGGGTATTGAAATTGATACTGTTGCTCTTACGGTACAGCTGCCGCCGCCTAAGCTGAAAAAATTATATGATTTGCTGCTTACTTTCTCTACTCGTAAACGAGCTAGTCGCCGCCAGCTGGAGTCCCTTGCAGGGAAACTTGCTTGGGCATGCATAGTTATCAAAGGAGGTAGAAGTTTCCTCCGGCGTATTCTCGACCAGCTCAACAAATTGCGTTGCTCTTCTCATAAAATTCTCCTGTCCCGAGAATTTGCTCTAGATATCCAGTGGTGGTTGAATTGCCTCCCCCTGTTCAATGGTGCTACAAAGTTCATAGATCCTCGCCCTATTACAGATGTCCATATGGATGCATGTGGTTTAGCATCAGGTATTTACTATCAGGGAGACTGGCAGTATACTTTGTGGTCTTGTGACTGGCCGTCTGCTACCTCCCTTCACATCAATCAGTAAGGAAGCCCTGTCTGTCATTCTTGCTGCTAGACGATGGGGTCACTGCTGGAAGAATTCTACGGTTTATGTTTTCATGGATAGCACGGTTGCCATCACATGTATCAACCGTGGTACATCTGGTCAACCGGTTGTTATGGCTGCTCTGCGGGAGCTATTCTGGATCTCTGCGATTCATGTCCCAGGCAAAGACAACCTTATTCCAGATGCTATCTCCAGCTTACATCAACCTGGCCAGGCTTTACACTTGCTCTCTTTATTGCAGCCCAACTACCTCACACAACACCAAGATAGCTTCCTCGACACCTTTTGCCATCACATGTCTCTCACTGCTGCCTCCATTCTTATTCCCCAGATTCGCAACTCCAACAGCTGGAAAAAGAGTTGGAACTGGACATTGCTTTCTACAGAGGCCACACCTTCGCCTCATCTACAAAAGCCTCTTATGCAGTCCACCGTCGTGCCTATCTAGAGTTTTGCCTCTCCTTTGGTTACACTCCTGTACCGGTTGACCCCAGTGTCCTCTGTAGGTATGTTGCTCATCTTGCCAAACGTCTGAAGGTCACGTCCATTCATCAATATTTAAATATTGTTCGGCTCCTCCACTAAGAGTGTGGTTTTCCCAATCCTCTCGACAATAACTTTACGTTGTCAACCTTGTTGAAAGGAGTTGCTAGGGTTAAGGGTACCGCTGTTTGTCGGAAGCTCCCTATCATCCCAGACTTGCTTCTGGGAATTTGTTCTCAGCTCAACTTCACTGTCAATGATGATCTGGTTTTCTGGGCTATCTGTCTTGTGATGTTCTTTGCCCTTCTCAGAAAATCCAATGTTCTTCCACTATCCTCTGCCCTTTTTGATCCCTCTAAACACCTCACTAGGGGTGATTTTCTGGCCTGTCCCTGGGGTTTGGGAGTCTTAATCCGGTGGTCTAAAACCATCCAGACTAGAGATAGGCAAATTGTCATGCCTCTTCCTTTCCTTCCTGGTCACCCATTGTGTCCTGTGTCGGCAGTGGTCTCTGCCTTCTTGGTTACCCCGTCTTCCCAGGATGGTCCGGCCTTTGTTCTTTCCTCTGCCCGTCCGGTTCTTTCTGCCTTTTTTTCTCGACGACTGGTCTCTCTCCTTCGTCCCCTTGTTACGAATGTTGACCAGTTTTCAACTCACAGCTTTAGGCGTGGTGGGGCATCTTGGGCTTTACATTGTGGCATCCCCTCTGAGCTGATTAAACTGTTAGGTGACTGGAAAAGTGATTCTTTCAGAAAGTACTTACATCCTTTGCTTCCTCTCCGTTTGGAAACAATGGCCTGTTTTGCCTCCCATCTACCTTCTACCTAGTCTAGCTTTACCATCTCTCACAACTGTCTTAGGTCTTGGGGACTTTAGTCCTTAGTTAGTATAGTTCTAGTTGTAGTTTCTGTAGGTTACTAGTGTTTTCCCCATAAGCTAGCACTCTTCATCTACATAACAATAGCCGGTCATTTGCATTTCAATAGGGAAGCACTAGACTTACAGTTTTTAGTATTTGTGATTAGTAATAACTGATCCAAGACACCTGTGTGTGAATGTACTTTGTTCTTGTCTGTGATCTCCCTCCTGTCTGCCGCCCTCTATATACGTACCCATGATTTGAGGCAAAGTTAAGATATTTTAACTGGTTTCAAATCAAGGGGTAGTTCCGGCCTGGGGGATCACTGCAAATTCAAAGGTTACATTTGCATGCAGCTTAATTTGTTTTCTGCGCATAGGTCACATTGACATGCAGTCCCTTTCCATCCAATCATCTACCTTTATTTTGTATTTTACATAAGTAACACTACTCTGGGTCTCAGCGGGATTTTCAAATTAGCGTCATTTAGCACTTCTCTGAGCAAGCAGCAACAGCAGCCGCAAACTTTTCCCCACCCAGCCCTCCCTTTGTCCTTGCCTTTGGGTTTTTGGTTGGGTTGAAGGACAGCGACTCCTCGAGAATTTGTTTCGTTTTGTTTCATTTTCCTTTCTTAGATTTGGCTTTGACTTAATTTTGTATTGTACTTTTTAGTAACAAGTAAGGCAACTCCGCTTTCGCTTTGCCTGTACCATTTAAGAATCATTTTGTTTTGACTTTATGTGAAGCTGTAACAGTTATATTTTTAAGTATGCCATTCATCCACCTCCGCTTTGGCTTTGCAATTGTAATTTATTTCAGAGTCTCTCTGTGCCTGTAATTTTACTGAGTTTCTTTGTACCTGTAATCTTTACTAGTCTGTAGTACTGCTTGTTAATTTCTAGGGGGACTTTAGTCCTTAGTTAGTTTAGTTCTAGTTGTAGTTTATGTAGGTTACTAGTGTTTTCCCCATAAGCTAGCACTCTTCATTTACATAACAATAGCCAGTAATTTGCATTTCAATAGGGAAGCACTAGACTTACAGTTTTTAGTATTTGTGATTAGTAATAAACTACCCCCCTACTGATCCAAGACACCTTTGAGTGAGTGTACTTTGTTCTTGTCTGTGATCTCCCTCCTGTCTGCCGCCCTCTATATACGTACCCATGATTTGACAATCATTTCATGGCGGCATATTCCATTTTAATACAGGTACACCTAGAGCTTGCCGCGCGGTTGTGTTAAAGGTACATGTTGTTCTATTATGCCGTAAAGTTTTCCTACTGTTTAAAATACTGGGTAGTATGTCACAGTCTTTGTGATTGTTGTGGAGGTGTAGTCAATGATATGTTTCTCGTTAAGCGAGACGCCAACTCTTACACCAAGTAAGATGGTCTTTGCAAATTAACATAGTAAAGGTCAAGGGTCACCCAGCTGTAAGTCTTTTGCATTGTTTCAATGCAAACGTGTAAGGTAAACGGCGCGGCATTCGAATGATTTTGTTATGTCCACTGCACTTATTCCTACGCTGGGAAAGGTTACTGATTCCGAATGTAGAACATCCATTACTCCGACGATTTAATGGCAGGACTACATAGAAACTGCAACGGAAACCTGGATATCGCCGATGAATTTGGTGTCTGTCAATGCTGTTGTGGAGCTGGAGTGACAATGCTGTTCCCGAGAAATGATGTCAGCACTTGCAGAGCATGCAGAGCGAAAGGAATTGTAATCGTAGCGTGAACGTGAAGAGGTGAAAGCGCTGCCAAACAGACCCTTTGGAGTTATGTTTAAGAGGATGGTACGTAAAAAGCTATATTTTCAGTTATATCAGTGGTTAGGGTATCTCCATTGAAATGATTTTACCTGACACAGTGACAGTCACCAACGATAAGGGACTCATTATTAGGGAGCCTTCAGAAATTACAGGGGGGGGGCAATTCGGGGAGGGTCACTTTTTAGAAAGCAGTTCAAGGGGAGGGTCGCTTTTCATAAACTTATCGGTGGGGGGGGGGTCACTTTTGACAGAAGCTGATTTTATGGCCAAAACTTTGATTGTCCGTGTGATATTTCCTGAATAGGAAATCACCAACAAAATACGTACACATTATCCACAAGTTTCACAAGCAATGAAGATAAAGTGGTATCCTACACATCTTGAACAGTTAAAACTGATAAAAGACAAGAGGCAAAAACATATGCAACACGTGGAAAAGTGTATATCTATTATCAAACGTACATAAATTCAAAGATATTGTCAGTTTTATATTGGAAAACTTGTGCATGGTTCTCTCATAGGCTACCATGTACAGTAAATCAACTTTTGAGTGAAATTCAAAAATCAAATTTCTTGCACAACCATGGACTTACAACCACTCTAGTTTAATCAAAAAGATTAATATAAATAATCAAGCAATAATACATGCACAGATTTACCTAGTTTTGTATTTGAAAAAAAAATTATTCATAGTTTCATAGTTTCATCATAGACCGCCATGCATTGTGAATTGACATTTCAGTGAAATTCCAAAATCAAATTTCTTGCTCAGTCATGGACTTACAACCACTCTAGTTTCATCAAAAACATTAATATAAATAATCAAGCACATATACATGCACAGATTTACATAGTTTTGTATTGGAAAAAAAATTATTCATTGTTTCATCATATTCCGCCATGCATAGTGAATTAACTTTTCAGTGAAATTCCAATATCAAAGTTCTTGCACAACCATGGACTTACAACCACTCTAGTTTACTAGTTTAATCAAAAACATTAATACAAATAATCAAGCACACATACATGCACAGATTTACCTAGTTTTGTATTGGAAAAAAAATTATTCATAGTTTCATCATATACCGCCATGCATATTGAATTGACATTTTGGTGAAATTCCAAAATCAAACTTATTGCACAACCATGGACTTGTAACCATTCTTGTTTAATCAAAAACATTAATACAAATAATCAAGGACACTTACATGCACAGATTTACCTAGTTTTGTATTGGAAAAAAACAAATTATTCACGGTTTCATAATAGACCGCCATGCATAGTGAATCAACATTTCGGTGAAATTCTAAAATCAAATTTCTTGCACAATGATGGACCTGTAACCACTCTAGTCTAGTCAAGAACAATAATGTAAATAATCAAGCATACATAAATGCACTGATTTATCTAATTTTGTATTGGAAAAGTTATTCATAATTTCATCATTGACTGCAAAGCACAGTGAATCAACATTTCAGTGAAATTCAGAAATCAAATTTCTTGCACGACCATGGACTTGTAACCACTCTAGTCTAATCAAAAACAATAATGTAAATATCAAGCATACATAAATGCACAGATTTATCTAATTTTGTACTGCAAAAAAAATATTCATAGTTTCATCATAGACACCATGGATACAGTAGTGAACCAGCTTTTTAGATGAAATTCAGAAATCAATTTCTTGTACAGAAATGCACATTTTACTTCCCAATTCAAGCAAAGTACATTTAAATACATTATCAAACAAATATATATTATATGCAGATACGGCATGTTTTGTGGGGGAAAATTGTCAACAATTTGCCAGATAGACTCCATGTATTATGATTCGATATTTTTGGATGAAGCACTAATGAGCCACACCTTTCCCTCTTATGGTTGCAAAAAATATGGTGACCCTCCCTCCAGTAACCATCTTTAGCTCAATGGAAACCATCGTTGAAACTGCATCTGTGTGAGTTTCTTGTTTACAAACAATGTACCGGTATTTTGTTAAATATATCCAGATGTCCCTCATCATGTGAGCTGCAACTTTTAAATTATATGATGTTGTAGATTATGACAGACTTTTAACTTTCACCAATCACCATCATACCTTAGTTACATTGTTAACATTGGTTGTACGGGTCAGATACGACCCTTGAACACAGTTTCTATGACGGCTTCCCTTTGATAATAATAGCTTTAAATTTTTACATCTTTAATTTTATTGGTTTTTTTTTAGTAAATTGTAAAATGTCAAATTTCATTTTTTCCTATCACTTTTGAATTTTCTCCTAATTTGAAATTTTAAATATTCATTTTAAGGTTTCTATGGGAAAACACAGACTGAAGAAAAGATAAGAGATGGAAAACTACAGCATTCTTAAGCCAGCTGTGATAGTAGAAGTGTTCTTTGTCCAGCATGCGAATGGCTTCTTCAGATTGATAAACATGTTGAAGTGAAGAATTATGAGTTTAAAGTCCACCGACACTGCATCCAGCAGGATATTGTTGAACACTGCATTACATCCAGCACACCAGATAATCAGAAGGAGGACAATCGAAAGAAAGGCAATCAAATGAGGCAACATTGCTCTCAGATTTTTTTTAATACATGCAGCAATATTGCTAAAGAAAGTAGGTGATAAATTCTGCTCTGAAAAATTAAAATTTTCAAGCTTAACCTCTGGGAAAGTGTATATGTCCATGTGCATTGTCAGGTGATATAAACGTAAACTTCTGTACTGCTGTACTTGTACATGTAGGTGACTATTTTGATGCATACAGTATATATACCAACACCTCGAATATAGTGGAACATAGTATCAATTATGTTCTAGTGAAGGACTGATGTTTAATCAAAATGACATGCAGCATTGTTAGCCAATCTTTCACTTCTATTTTAAGGTTCACTGTTAACAATGCAAAGTTTATCAAACTGATGGATGTCGATTGTCTGTTGTCAGGCATTCGTTGTCTGGAGTATGTCACCTTTTTAAATTCCAAGCATCTTCAAAATGACTCTTCTGATTCCTTTAAAATGTGGAGTACAGGTAACCAGGGATGACTTTAATCAGATTTGTTCAAATTGTGATGAAATATGCAAATTTGTATTTTTAAGGCTAATTTTATACTTTTTCGTCAAAAATTTGTTACTTAAGTACTACCCATTCAATAGCTTGATATGTTTTGTCAACAGGTTCCTAAGGGTTATTTATGTATTAAAAAAATCATGAAATCTAAATATTGTGTAATCAGGGGGCAGTTTTTGCCATTTTTGCTGAAAAATTATTTCTCAAAAACTGCTTATCTGAGAGCTTTGACATTTTATATACAGGTTCCTGGGGTTATCTCAATGTGATGTATTAAAATTGTTATAAGATCAACACTTTTGTATTTTTCTGGCAGCATTAACCATTTTTGGTCAAAAAATATGTTTCTCGATAAACTACTCACTTGATAGCTTCGGTTAACATGTTCTTAAGAATGATCTTAATATAATTTGTACAAATTATGGTGAAATCTTCCATGTGTATTTTTGCTATTATCTTTTGTTACTTTTTGTCAGGCTATCCTGAAATGAGCTAACAAAGATTTCCACCTTCATCAACACAAGTATCACAAATTCTAGTTATTCTGCACATGAAACACACTGAAGCTGTATCAGCCATAGGGACGCTAGTTTATAACTATTAATTTTATTTTTTACTATTCCATAATCAAAATTTGCCACATGGATCTAGATTCTATAGCAGTAGTTGTGTAATTGGCATTGATGAAAGATGCATGTACTCTTAAATACATGTATTCTTAAATAGGAAACACTTTGTGCTGTGTATTGATAATAATTTCTTCTGGGAACTTGCAAACTAGTTTGTTACTTTTAACAAGAGAGGATTTATAGCCAAAGTGTACGGTACATTACATGTGTTTACAATATTGATTTGTTTTATTTTGTGATCAGTCACTAATAATCAAATTTCTGGAGGCAGCCTTTGCAACAATTAACAGTCAAAAGTTAAGAAATTGCTGCCTGTATGTGCAG
>LD352965.1:122436-154750 GCA_001465055.1 Ptychodera flava
ACTGTTATATATTTTTCGTTTTTGTATTATATTTTTATTTTCAAACGAACCTGTTATTGGGGCAACCTGTTGGTTCGAGATTAATAAAATAAAAAATAAAATAAAAAATAATGTCTACCTTGCATGCGCAATGAACTATGCAAATTTTTCGACCTGCTCCGCCACAGGACGGAGATAATGTCTGAGCTCGGAGGGAGGTTCCCGGACCCTTCTCCATCTCGGGCACGTAACCAACGTATTCAGGCAATAATATATAGTACTTCGACAGAAAGAACACCAACGACAACGTAACCGCAACCAGTCATTTCTGGCGCAATGTTAACACCAAACGTCAGCAGCAATGTCGTTTCCTCCGCGACCGCATTTCAACAGCCCGCAACGGCGTCAGTCGGTGCACAGTCGTTTGGAGAGCTATTCAGCGCTGGGACTATTCGCCCCATTGACGAGTGTACAGAAGCGAGAAATACCCCAAGTCTGGAAACAGAATGGCTATAAAAACCACGCCATGTCACATTCCGTGTTCGATTTCACTGTGAAAATTAACAAGTTCATCTATCATGCAACCGTCGATCGTTCCCTATCATTCTAAAATTTCATACCTGATACTTTATCTGATTCAAAAACGCTCGTTTCGTGTGATTTTCGGCCGAATTCGACGGACACCTCGCCAAAACCTGGGAGTGAGCAACATTCCGGTCACCTCACAGTGGACGTTGGGCACCTCCACTTTACTGACGTTAGCGCCGCGTACCCATGAGGGGTGACTGGAAGGTTGTTCATTCCTTATGTTTTGGCGACGTGTCTTCTGAACTCGGCCGAAAATCACACGAAAATTCATACCAGATATTTCATCTGCTTACAAAATGCTCATTCCTTGTGATTTTCGGCCGAGTTTGAGAGACACCTGGTCAAAACATAAGCGTAAGCAACATTCCAGTCATCCCTCATGGGTAGGCAGCGCCAACGTCAGTAAAGTGGAGGTACCCAAGAGGTGACCGGAATGTTGCTCACCCCCAGGTTTTGGCGAGGTGTCCGTCGAATTCGGCCGAAAATCACACGAAACGAGCGTTTTTGAATCAGATAAAGTATCAGGTATGAAATTTTAGAATGATAGGGAACGATCGACGGTTGCATGATAGATGAACTTGCTAATTTTCACAGTGAAATCGGACACGGAATGTGACATGGGATGGTTTTTATAGCCATTCTGTTTCCAGACTTGGGGTATTTCTCGCTTCTGTACACTCGTCTATGGGGCGAATAGTCCCAGCGCTGAATAGCTCTCCAAACGACTGTGGTCGGTGAGATATTTTGCACTGCAACTTGTAATTATTGCACGATAAACATTACAGTGAATATCAGAGGAACAACATCATCTGAGTCTCCTCAACGCAAACGTTGTGTCTCAATAATATACGACAGCAGTGATGACAGCAAAAGCTAGTAAGCCGATCGGCCATTCTACCCAAGCATAAACGGCCCTTTTCAGGACCACCACATCTTTCAGAAAGAGAACTGCCGTTAATTTGTTCTGTTTAATTACCTAAAGTATCTTTGTGGTGGAAAGTTTTTATTGATTAAGCACAATTATTAGTTATAATATGCCGAATAACTAACTCGACGTTCGCACAGTGGCTGGTAGACCCGGCAGGGGCGATAGCTACTCAAATTGACCGGCCCACCCAGTATAATAAATGACAGACGTATCCTTCACTCTGTACCAAACTTCCAGTCCACGTGACTTACAACGGTTCCCTGATAGGTAGCCTTCACACTCAACTAAGATTTATGAAGGAACGTAATCTGCATATTACCAGGGGAAACCGATGTTTCAAAGCTACGCGCACACACGAAAGAAAGTAATAAAGCCCTCAGACATTCTACTCGATGGAATATTTCTGACCAAATAAATTTGCATATTTTATCTAACGTAAAGTACGAAGACTTCTGCTCGAAGTTTTTACGGTTCCGCGAAAAACACTCGTGTACGATGACGTCAAACAAAGAAAAAATTCAAGGGCTTATAGACAATTATTTGAATCAAGTGCGGTACACATTTATTTTGTGCGGTACACATTGATATTGTAGAGAAAACATTCATATTTTAATTTCCTTTACTTTGTTTCAGGGTTAAATCCATTACGTATCCTCTTCTTGGAACTTTCGGGAAAACTGAGTAGCGAAGATGTCGATAAAGTCGTCAGCTTAGTAGAGGACCTAATTCCAACTAGAGAGGCTGAACAAATGAAAAGCGCAGACAAAATATTTATTGCTCTGGAGAAGAAGGGATATATATCAAGGGAGGATCCCGCTCTACTTATCGAGATCCTGAAAAATTTAAAGAAACAACCGATGATCTCTCTTGTGAACAGCTACTTGAAATAAACCAAATATATAAAAGATAGCTTAAATTGATAATATATAGATCTAAATTTCCACATCAAACTTTATTCCAAATCAAATTCCATCTACGTCTGGTGCTTTTCAGATCAGGTGACTTACGCGACAAGAAAATTATCTTATGCGTATTAGCCTTTTGTAATTGTAGCTCAAGAACTCGTTTCAAGGGAAGTTATCATTAAGGTGAAATTATTACAATATCAAGAAGATTAATCTTTGAAGAACAGTTTGGAATTAGTAGCCACAAAAAGCAACATAGTCTAACAGTATGTATTTTGCATTTGAAGGTAAAATTAACACACTTATACCAAACTCTCTTTGTTGTCCTTACCTCAGTTAGCTGAAATTTATTGCAGTGAATGAATAAATCCATTTGTATCTTTGAAGGCCGAAGTGAGAGCCCATTGATGCCCATACAATCAAATTAGCAATCACATCCCTCTCAATATTTCAAGACTGTAAATTTAGAGAGTAGCGATACTTAGCTGGAGTTTTTAAGAGTTGGTGCAGGAATCCATTGAACTTAATGTGTTACTTACCTCTGGCAGGTTGCTTATTGTTGACAGAGACTCTTACGTTTTGTGGAGAAGTAACATCTCATAATCACATGGGTTGGAATTTTTATTACGATCTTTGGTGATCACTTGTCACTTAGCCCAGACTTTCAAACTAGCAATTCAATCGCAAAGCAGTGAAGATTTCATAACCAAGTTCCTGACAATAGGTTCACCCAAATAATATTGGAACTAACGTATGACTAATCTTTGAGCCGTAGCAATATTTTTCTCAGTTGATTATTATAATATTACTTAAAGCTTTCTTTAGTTTCATCGCTTTTTATTATGTTAAAATTTAAACGAGTTATGTCTATTTTAGATAATGTACATTCGCGACCGTTGATTATTATAATTTACTTAAAGATGTTTTTAATTTGTTAGTTTTGTTATTCTATCAATAACGAGTTTTGTCTTTTTTGGATAATGTTCATTTATGACTGTGACTAGACTTTTAGACTTCGATGAGTTATATTAGCTTTTGTTCCTTTATCGATATAAATTTTATGATAAACTGTGTAAATTCTAATTAAATAACGTTGGCAGTCTTATTCGAAGGAAAGTCAAATCTAAAACGTAAAGCAATGATATTGAAGCATAGCTTCGCTCTCTGTTTTGCCTTTCACTTCTCGAGTTTTTGCCTTGTGAGAGTAATTTTAAAGTGTTATCAAAATGTAGATTTAAAATACAGAACCTGTTGTTGCTAGTATTGTACTGTTTATTATATCTGTTAACTGTCCTTTTTAGATATTTGTTACCTTATGAACAATCCTATGTTTAAAGAGTATGATGTATTTTACTCACTTCTTTCTCAATAAAATATAAGAGGGCCGACCAATTATCTTGGAAAGGGGTCAAATACGGCAAGTTTTCAATCGGGTTCGAACCCACAACATATGGCATCAGTCGCCTAGTGGAGAGGCCACACAGAGAACCGCTCGATGTAGAGAAAAATTCGCAAGCAAAATTTCCTTAACAATTTGTTACCACCATGCTCCTTTGTAAAAGAAACCATTCCCGTAGAGGTCGGCTTTTAACAGATTGGAAATTTTGAGGACAGGTATAGTGCCAAACAAAATCATAAAATCCTGTTCTACTTCGGAACAATACAAAATCTTTCATTCTGATCGATCACCATCATCCAATGTGGGATCCCTGAAAAAAGGAAGAGACATATTAATGTTATGTATTTCCTCAAGGTTCATAGTTCTTGTTAGTGTTTTTCTTACGTTTAATTGACTTTGAAATGAAAATCTGCATAAAAAGAATTGTTCACACGTTGCCGACTCACGTAGTAACTAATATAAAAATAGACACTGAAAGTAACCAAATCGAGTTTCAGCGTGTGTATTACAATAAAATTGACAAGCTGATAGCATTATTGAAATATCGTGATTTTATTAGAAATGAATAAATTATCTGAAATTTGTTACTCCCCTCATTGTGTCATTCCACTTGCTCATTACTATCCAGATTCTCACCGTACAAAAAATAAGGTAAGCGTCCATTCACTGATGTTAATGATTGTTGAAGTTTTTATTTCCGCACCCAAAAGGAGCATTTGCAATACCTTTTTTAATCATTCAATATCGACAAGTAATTACACTCACCTATCGTTTTGTCATAAATGACCTTCTATAATTTTGCTTTCATTTTGCCCCTAATGAGTCTTACAAAAGACAATCTTTGCCAGTTCTTAGCATTTAGTAGGCACTGTCCGACCAAAATTCCCTCATTACTTTCTGAGTCATGAACATGCAAAAGTGACTCAGGTTTTTGAATACTTATTGACATTCATATTAGCTTGATCTTAAATAAAGATTTCATTGCATGCACAAAATCCAGGCGTGCCAACGACTTCGCAGGCACTACTGAACAAATAAACATAGTTTATATTCCAAGCTGTCGAAGTAACTTTTACCTTGTCTGCTGTGGCCACATTATTACAACTTCGAATCAGTACCAAATTTTAGCAGGCCTGATGGGAAGTAAGAGAAGTATAAATTGTCTCTCTCACGAAAGTCAGGACAAGTGTTAGAATTCGTAGATAAAGCTAAAAACAGTCCAACCACAGTGTAGATACAACAGCTCGAAGGAGACATGGACTTTACGTAATTACAGAGTTTGAAGAAAGGAGCGAGTCCCTTTGTCTACGGTTTAAAACTTTATTTAACCAACATTTCGACCACACAGTAGGGTCTAAAAATGAAAACGAGATGATAAAACGGGGTAAATTGATGAAAAACTGGATACAATGTTTAAAAGGGTGGAGCAAGCATATGTTACCTTCCCTTGAACTCTTCGCCCTCATTGTTTTAACGTTGTGATGTATATTTTAAAACTTTTAAGACATTATCGAACTTCCATGTACTCTAAATTGTGTTAATTTCAATTTTGTCTCGTCATTACCTGCCACACCGAGATCTGTACACTTTGTCAGTCTTAACATGTCATTTTTCTATCTACTAATATTGACACTCGGACAACAAACGATTGTCTGTTGGAGAATTGACAGATTCACGTCTCTTTCCTTGGCCAAACGGGCATTTGTCAACTTGTCTTGTTATTCAGCTAGTGAACAATGTGCATGTGTGTAACTTACTGTTTGTGTCAACAATCATGCACATTTTACAGAGCGCTGAAAAAACCGATACTAGCCCTTCCAACATTTAGAATAAAAATTAGGGGCCACAATACAAATGTTTCACCTAAAATTTGCAATTCGAAAAGGCCGCTATCCCTGTTGGCTCGGTAGGGGAAAAGTACGTTTTCGAGTCTTACAAAGACAAAACGCTGGAATTTCTTTGGTTAAACAAGCTTCAAAATGAGTTCACACAAGCAGCAAACCGACAAAGTCACGTAAACTTGTAAAATTCGCGATACTGCAACACAAAAATACAGATGATGATCGTTCAAAAAGAGAGTACAGTTTAGAACAGTAAGGAGATAATTTTTCATGTTTATGCATTTAGATGACAGCCCACTTTCCATCATTTACCGTAAGTATTTCCCATACACTTTTTTGAAGTAGATTTCTTCGAAATAGCTCTGGTCTCTAGCTGGCATGTCTTTAACTAAAACACGATTGGAACTAATGTGGGATAATTGGACGGTGAAGTAATGTCGATTTAATCTACAAATATTCTCACATCTACTTTTCTTTTTATATTACACACTTGTTTTTATGAGTAATTTGCGATATTACAACGTTCAGCTATATGGCACCTACCACTTTTGAGAAATTTGCAAAATATGAAAATCAAATTATCCAAATTTAGTTCCAATCGTGTTCTAAGCTAGACTGAAAGATTCCGTCGCGTGCGGGCGCTCCGGCGCACTGCGACCTACGACCCTTTACCATAGTCTGGTTCCCTGACCCATTTTCCCCGGTAGAGGGCGTGGGGAAATATAGGGTCAGGTACCGGCAAATGTAAACATGGACGCTATTGGGTTAAAATAAAACAAGCTGTTATTGGATGAAAGTAACACTTGTAGCTTTTTCTCATGTTTCTTGGGTTTCGCACTTTCAGGCTCACTTGACACCAAATTCTTGTTTGTACCACAAAGCCGTGGAGGTAGAAAGAAAGCTTTTTACCTCCATGATTTAGCCACTGTGATTTAGCACACCTCTTGATACTTTTAGAACGTCGATATGATGCCTGGCATTTTTCACGAAAATCGGACACCATTCTATCCATCAAAATAAATCGTCGTTCACAGTTCCAGTGTTCTCCACAAGGGGTTTTTGACGGGCGGTGCGCCCGGCTTCTTTTTGTCGCCGCCCACCTTTAATCTCGCCCGCCCGCCTTTAATCCACAGGCGCTCCTTAGTTGGGTAGTCTGCTAAGTAGATCGATTTTGGGATCGATCTATTGATCCCGTAGTCAATATGCCCGCCACTGCAACCTAAATACTCACAAGGTGTGCAACACAGTCGCTCAAAAAACACACCACCCGATTTGTAAACTGGCCGTGCACTCGCACAAAACATTCAGAACTACACTCCCATATACCTAGTTGGATCACAAATTTAACCATCTCCTCAAAAATCACGCCGATGAATGTGTTACTCGTGTCATCTTGAAGAAATCGGCCGTGTTTTGAGACAAAGCGCAGTGAAATGTGGCCTGCAGAACGATTCTACCATATGATGTAATTTATTCCACTACTGATTGGCTAATCAACGGCCAAAGCAAAGGTCATGGCAAAACGTCACTGGTGTAGTATAGTTGAACCAATCAGCAGTGGAAAAAATGACGTCATATGGTAGAATCGTTCTGCAGGCCGCATTTCACTGCGCTTGGTCACAAAACACGGCCGATTTCTTCAAGATGACGCGAGTAACACATTCATCGGCGTGATTTTTGAGGAGATGGTTAAATTTGTGATCCAACTAGGTATATGGGAGTGTAGTTCTGAATGTTTTGTGCGAGCGCACGGCCAGTTTACAAATCGGGTGGTGTGTTTTTTGAGTGACTGTGTTGCACACCTTGTGAGTATGTAGGTTGCAGTGGCGGGCATATCGACTACGGGATCAATAGATCGATCCGAAAATCGACCCACTTAGCAGACTACCCAACTGAGGAGCGCCTGTGCTTTAATCTCGCCCGCCCACCTTTGTTTTCTGTCGCCTAAACTGTTTTCACAGTCAGTTGTCCGAACAATATCTGAAAGCCTATTGAATAAAAATGACAGCAACTGACAACGTCGTGTAATAAAGAGGGACCGTTCACACATCTGTCGGTTTGTTTTGCGACTGCATGCAATCCTCAATGTTCTCCTCAGGCCCCGACGGCCCCGATCCTTTATTTTTTTCGCCCGATCCTGTTTCATATCCACCGTCGCCGATACTCTTTAGTAAATGTGGTTGAAGACCTATGTTTCTCAGCGGCGATTTTGTCACGCTTTTATTTCAGCAAGCTTTTCAAGTGTGAAACGGCCGTAGTGCCGATGAACACTGGCTAAGACTCAATTCAAAAAGCTTGAAATGTGTTAAGCTGCCGACCGTACCGTACAGACACCGTCCATTTCATATAACGGACACGGTACACTCGAAGGCTCGGTGTTGCATTTTTGCCAGCGGACACTCAGTCAAAGCATCTATGCTATTGTCAATTGCCATTGCCGCAAATGTCTCGTACTTGTAAGGATCCGAAGGTCAGGAAAAGTGATTTCGATCAGATCTGGCTAAAATCGTATGATTGGTTGAGACAAATATCAGATGCAAAAAGTATGGTACTTCGCGTGCTCAGGTCGTTGCGTATCCGAGCCAAGTTTAGCCATTTTGAGATCCGTGTACGTCCACATGACGTTGAAGCCATGTGTGTCATTTCCTGTCACGCATTCGTAAGTTGCATGGATTCATTCGATTGACTTTGAGAAGCAGTTGCGTTTGATCAAGTTTCAAAATCCGTGACCGTTTTAAAATATCAAAGGCACAATGAAATGAAGTAAAAAGAAACTGCACGAGCTAAAATCATCATTCGTGTGATCATCCGAATACAGCAGCTATGTACCGTACATACGGTTCTGTAGGCCTACTGTATAGTTCAAAGGTCGCGTATGATCGAGATCTAGTGCGCCAGCGTGCTCCACACAAACATGCATGGCAGCCTACGCCGCGCAGTTGTCGAAGTTTTGTACGTTTGCCGAACTAAGAGTCGATGAAATTTCAAATCTTTCTCTTGGAAATACTTGGTATCATTTTTTTCGGGCCTCCCTTTATTATGAATTGAGTTTTAAAGTCAACGTATGTTTCTCTGCAGGCATGCTCCGCTGACTCCGCATTGTGCATTATTCAGTCCCGTGTCAACTTGTCATGGACGTAAAAAAAAGACGTTCATGGCTTTACCAATCCGGCTACAGACAAACATATAGTAACAGAGGGTCACATGAAAACGTGCCACCATTTGCCACCGATTATTTCGAACACTGATTACTTCTCATGTAGGCCTACTTTTGAATTTTCATGTTGGTATTGTGCAATATATTTACTAAATTGTGTATTGTTTGTATTAGTTCAATGTGTTTTTTTTCACTTTTGATGTTTTATTATTTATTTAAAGTAAATAGACAGGATTTAAATGTAAAAATAAATTGTATAGCTTGCCATTAATCACTGCTGAATGGAGAAAAATATTGAGAATGTCAGAAGTATATCTCATCACTGGAGTGCCTTGTGAATAGCCCTGGTGATATGTAAATTGTATGCAAATATTATGCAAATACATATGCTAATTAGCCGCCCGCCTTTAATTTTCATTTGTGGAGAACACTGAGTTCCAACAAAGTTTGCTTTCAATTAGCTGTGATATCGCAGCAGTACTTGTGGCGTGTATCGAAAGTGTGTACGGCGCTTATCTGACAAAACGTGCTTATCTGACAAAACTCTTTTTAGCAATACCCTGGCAGGGCTCGAAATTAGCGGTAGTCCCGCGTCCACAGACTACCAACTTTTCCCTGGGACTACCAAAGTCCATGAAATGGTAGCCCACACGGACTACCAAAGCCTGGGACATGAAATACTTAGCGTGCGATGTCCGTCACTTTTGGACCATCTAAATGCAATCAACATGTAGCTTCATTTGTTTGAAGCAATTATCCTTTCATCTGCAGTTTTTCTGGTGACTATTACAATTTTCACTGCTAAGTTGTTGTTTTCACAAGATGCAGACCGTTTGATACTAGAATGTTGAGTTGCTTTTCCATGTGCAGTCTTTGCATGCCAGTTCACACTATGCTGTTGATCGGCAGCATACAAGACTTACTTGCGTCAAGTTTTGGGGTTTGATGCTGAAATTTCACAAAGCTTTCACTTCTATATCAAGAGATTGTGTAATCAGTTTAATTTGAAATAGTAATAACACGATTGGAAATATTTTGGGATAATAGGATATTGTAGTAATATTGGTTTATTCAGTAAATTTAAGCTCATTTACTCTTCTGTTTTTGCAATTCCCATGTTTTTAAGGGTAATCTGTAATATTGTAACTTTCAGCTATAGGGTACCCGAAACTTTTGATAAATTTGCACAATAAATAGATTTCTACCATTTCAAAATGACAGATCCTATTGTTTTCTTTGAAATTGTCATTATTGTTTTGTCCATTCCCCAAGTTTTGGTAATTTGAGAAAATAGAGGGTCATGTCCAAGGTGGCCCTAAAAAATAGAGGGTTATGTCCAAGGTGGCCCTGAAAAATAGAGGGTCATGTCCAAGGTGGCCCTGAAAAATAGAGGGTCATGTCCAAGGTGGCCTTGAAAAATAGAGGGTCATGTCCAAGGTGGCCTTGAAAAATAGAGGGTCATGTTCAAGGTGGCCTTGAAAATATAAGGTAGTGTTGTCATGAACAATTTTTAGACGTTTTCAACTTTTCAATTTCAAAATATCTTTTTAATACAAATATTTCACCAGCTACCTGAACTCCTTGTATTTTTTAAGTAGATAGAATAAAAAAATACAATTTTAACTATTTTACTTTGCCTTATTGAGGTACTAACATCAAAAGTATGAAATACCTTAGTTTTCTGAACATCTACCACACAATGAAAATGACAGTTTAGCAAAATAGGAGAGTTTACAATGTACTATCAGCAGTCAAACAAAGTAGCGGTTATAACTGTTCGAAAACGTGGTATATCAAAAACAGGTAAAGGATCAAAATTTGTAAGATTCAAAACATTCTGCAGAATTATATGATAAGTACAGTTTGCAAATTTTTTGTTTAGGCCAGGAAGAAAAAATAAATTGTTCATCGGAATCGCCGCTTCTATTTTGGCATATTTGGAATTTTTTTTTTTTTGATCGCGGCAAATTCTTACTTCCGCATTACAAATATTTTTAGTACTGCCGCTGATGGCGCCCTACACTTTGTCGGGTTTTCGCTGGCACGGGTTTTTGAATGAGACTTCCGACGTGGACTTAGTTGACCCCCAACACGTTGTTGTGACGTCTGAATTTGGCGAATCACGACGCAAAGTGGGTCGATTTGGCCAGAAATTTCCTCGTTTTGTAAAGGTTAGTACATGTCACATCATGAGTATTAATTTGATCGCCAACATTCGACGTGATGGCCAACAGTTAGTTCCAAAGACGCTATTCAGTGTTTGTCCTGACGTTCGGCGATTTGTTCAACAAGATCGTGACAGCAGATGGACGGTGCATCCGATTGAATGAAAATTGCATCGAAAGTATAAAAAATTACGGCAATGACAAAACACATGGTTGCGTCGATGTTAAAGTACGATCTGAATGATGACTATATAACTTCACTCCGATCACAGTACAGTGTTGTTAGACCATTCTGTAAAATGTGTAGAGACAGTGGTAAAGAGGCCAAAACATGGGGCCAAGTAAAATGAAAAAACTCAGATGCTAGGTCCCACAGGACAATATTAAAGGACAATACTGAATTGTTGGCTTTCAGTGATTTGCTGTACTTTTCAGTTTTATTCTGAGAGAATGTTGAAATACTCAGAATATGTTGTGCAAACACTAACTGTGAATGTAATGGCTTATGTTATTGTTGGGAAATATAGTGTTGAATTCAGTTACCAGTATCGGTGTTTCTTGTCTGAGATATTTCTGGTAAAAAGAGAAACAATCATCTTGCCTTGTCTGCATCTGTGCAAAAATGCCAGAGAACCGCATTTGCCTTCGGCCTAAAAAAAAATAAAAAAAAATTTCGCTCGCCGCTACTGCAACTTGGTCCAAAAAATCCAATGAACAAGATTTTTTTTTCTCTGGCCTAAACGTTACATTTTTTTGAAAGCCAAGATCATGGCCTTTTCATTAATATATAACTTAATAGGGATAAATTAATATTCAAACGTCGATTAGACTTTATATCGAGCATTGACCGTAAAATTTGCTAAATTTCACACCCAATAATTAAGTTTCCGTTCCTCCGAACAATTTTTCATAAGGTACTTATATATTTTTTGGAAGAACTCAGTGCAATAAACAATAAAAACAACGTTAAAAGTATGTGTCTTGAGATTCAGTGGGTGCATGAGCTTGCTTTCTTATTACGCGGTATGCCATATATCCGTGTGTAACATAAGGGGTATGGGTAATGTTTCCCTTTCTGTTTCGAATCATGAATGATGAAACCATAAAAATGTTACCTTTTTTGAAAGTGCTGCATCAGACCTTTCTAAAAATATATAGATTTATGGGGAAAAAATGCATATTTAAAAGTTACAAAGCTTAAACCTTTCAGTTTGTGTCGATTTTAAGTCATTTTTTAAGAACAAAATTACAACATATGGGGTAGGGGTAATGTTTCCCTTTCTGCTTTGAACCATGAATTATGAAACCATATAAATGCTATACTGTTTGAAAGCACTGAAAAGGGCCTTTCCAAACATGTATAGTTTTATTGGGAAAAGTCGCACATTTTAAAATTACAAAGCTTATGCCTTTCAGTTTGTGTCTATTTTAAGTGATTTTTTAAACAAAATTATAATATAAGGGGTAGGGGTAATGTTTCCCGTTCTGCCTTGAACCATGAATTATAAAACCATATAAATGTTATACTGTTTGAAAGCTCTGAAATAGGCCTTTCCAAACATGTATAGTTTTATTTGGAAAAATACATATTTGAAAGTTACAAAGCTTAAGCCTTTCAGTTTATGTCAATTTTAAGTGATTTTTTTAACAATATGCACAAAACAGTTAGTCCGTTGGCCAGGTATCGGAATCATCCCCTCTAAGGCATTTTACCCAATATGATTTTCTGTTAGCTAGTATTCTCAGCTGTCATAATCTCCTCATTTTTCATTTAACTGAAGGTGTGTAAGAATGTAACGACTTGTTTGTGAAGGGCTGTCACGCCCTCAGTAGTAAAATAGGAATGGGTTAGGGGTAACATATTTACCCCTAGTCGGAAACAAAAACAAAAGTACCATAAACAATACATTCTTATAAAGCCCAGATAATGCGCTTACCTTTGGTATACAACTAAATGGGGATAAATCGATATTCAAACATCGATTAGATTTTATATCGGACGCGAAATGTAAATTGTAAAATTCGCTTAATTTCAAACCCAATAATTAAGTTCTTGTTCCTCAAAACAATTTTTACAAGGTATTTATATATTATTTGAAAGAGCTTAATGCAATAGAGAAGTAAAAAAAACATTAAAAGTGTGTATCTTGAGATTTATGGGGTGCGTCGATTGTTTGCCTAATATATGGTATGCCGTACACCCCCTATAATATACATTTAAGGGATAGGGGTATGGGTAATGTTTCCTCTCCTACCAAACGCACCGAATAAGGAAGCCACATAAATATCATATCTCTGAAACACTAACGCACTTGTTTTTCAAACAAGATATGGCTTGATGGGGTAAACTCAAAAATTATGCAGTGACAATGCCTAAACTCAAAAGTTTGTGCTACTTTACTGACATTTACTTGTTAAAAACATAGAAAAATACTCTATAGGGCATTAAATAGCACTAAAAAGTAAAGTGGTGGTAAATAAAAGACGTTTTATTCATTTCAATAACTCACATTAGGGAAAGAAAGTTAACAGCTATAATATGTCAAAAATTATATATTTCAAACCCACAAACACTAAATTGGATGTCATAGTCGTCATGCTAAGTTGATCTGACAGCATCAACAATCAATCCCTTTTCTTTAATTGTATCGCGAGAGATATATAAGCAATAAAGCACAACTTGGAAAGGATACCACACAGTTTCGACCGGTAAACAACATATACGCACGAACTTCACTCGTGTGTATAAGGAGTGAAATGGTCAAAACCGAGCTCGAGTGGTGTACCCAACTTATAGGGGGTGTTTATCGCTATATTATATCAGTATATTGAAACTTGTGATGAAAATAAAAACAATGTGAAAGAAACCCACCTTGGAGATAGGAATGGCCAACTTTACAGTATATTGTAAATATATGCACAGTCACGTGACCGTCTGGGCAAATCAGAGCTCACTATTAATAGTGTTACTTTTAATAGCACACGGGAACACGAGAGAATCTTTAATCGCTCAAAACCAATCACCATTAATCCACGATATAGCTTCTCCATACTAAGATAAGACGAATCGACAACACTTTACCTTCCTTACCAGAAAACAAGATATCATAACACATTTTTGGAAATTATTTTACAACGCAGAACACTATATACTCCCAATGAGGATTACATTTTCGACTGGGTACTAAAATTCAATAGCGAAATAATTCTGGAACTAAAACCAGAAAAGCCAAATGTCACAGAACGCATTCAAATTACGCAACTAAATAGTAAACAGAAGGCGAACAAACACTCTCCATTAAGCAATAAGAAGGCGAGACAAACCTCAGAAAATGACTAAAAAGGCTTATATTCCCATTGACACCTCAATGTTTAAAATGCCGTGTGAATGAATCTATCATTAGTTTCTTATCATGGATGACATTTAACCAATGTTAGACCCTAACGTCTTTGAATCAAATACCCTAAAAAACGGACGTTTTAAGGTCAATGCTTGAAGATACCATTCCCACCAGCATGATCGAATCAGAGAGACTAGATAGATCTAACTTTCGAGTTAGATCAGCCACCAGGAGCTGAAAAAAAGAAGTCAACATAATCATCAGAGTCAAGCGAGCTAGACAACGGCTTTACAAATTATACTCCACAGAGAGGACATTCTTGCACAATTCACAAAAAGCGTTCAAAAGTTTCGTTAAAGGCATTGTTCGCGATCCCAGGGACGGGCATGGCTGGTTGCGTGGCAAATGCAAAATATTAGTCATGCTGAATCAAGGTGTAATCAAGTAATAGCTTATTTATAGATTGGGAAAATCCTAATCCTGATAGTAATGATGGAATATAAACTGTGAAAAGTTGAGAAATTTGTCACTTCTTTGATTTGTATGTTTTACATTCCATGTTGTACAGTACTGCCTGTACTATACATGAACAGTTCATACATTGAGCAAGTATTCTGTGCTGTTCTTTCATAGTTAGGTCCCCGCAGTCCGAGAAAAGACTTTCTATACTGTGTCAACCATTCTCTTCGATTACTGTAATCTACTCCAATAAATTCCCACTTAACTCATTTGTATGATTACAGGGAAGCCTAAGCCTATCTCTTACAATCAAAGATTTGAGTGAGATATTTGACAACAACATGTTTCATAGGCCTAAATAACACAGAGAAGAAAGTCATACTCAATGTTTTGTCCAATTGAAAGTCAAATTTTCACCGAAACAAGTAGAGGTGGCCATCTGTAAGCCAAAAGATGGATATTAATTAATCCTTTCCCATTTCCGATCCCAGTTACTCATACAACGGGGTATAAGCGAAAGCCAAGAGTGTCGAATGTGTTGAAACCTAAGTAGCCCCTATTCAGTACCACGTAGCCTACAGGTACACCTTAAGGTAGTATGCACCTCGAAAGAGAAAGACTTAAACGTTTGCTCTAACTTTCCTCAAGGAATCTATCAATCATTCTCTTTCAAAATCAAGAATAAAAATAAGGGGTCACCGTGCAAACTTTGGTACTAGAGAAACAGATTACCCAAGATTTACGGATATTAGAAATTCAAAATGGCCGCCATCCCTGTGTTAACTCTATGGAGAAAAATATAAATTTTCGAATTTCGAAAAACTAAGCCGGTGAAAAGTTTTCTTTCACCAAGAGCTTTAAAATGAACCCCCACATGTGGTATATCAGAAGAGAATCGTAAAAGTTTGAGAGTCCGGATGTCTGTCCCCGAGGTGCGTTCTACCTTAAAGAATACTTACCGGGCCAAAATACCGAGTGTTAAATTCCTTCAAAAGTGGCAACACCTGGAAAGACACTGCGGCAACCAATTTATCACCCTGATCTCTAACTATTTACCTTTACACCCAATAAAGCACCGGGACTCAAGACGTTGTACATCACAAACTTAAGAGAGCGATCGAAGACACCAGCTACCCAGAACGCAGGATGGAAGGCTGCAAAGACGAATCTTCAAATAGGCAAAAAAGAGGCTAAAAACAACACAAAGATTCACAGCAACGACGGTAGGTCGGGTTTTCTTCCTATACTACGGTACAAAACCAAACCAAAGGGTCTTTCAAACGCCACCGCACTTCCCTTAAAGCCTGGCGCGAAATGGACTGGGAATATGATTATTGCCAAGTTTGGTTGGGCGTTTTGGGGCATGGCTCTGCATAATGAGTCTGTTGGTAACGGTTGCGATCGTTCGCATTATCTGCGGATCTGTTTGCTCTCAGATCACGCTCAGACTCGGACTAATATAGATACGTACAACCTTCGTTTCGTGGTTCGTTCCAGTTATGCCATGGCAAATACTCGAAATAAGAAAGAAAGAAAAACTATTTTCGTAGCAATTGGTATGTCAAAACCTTACCAGCTTTTCGAACACGACATGTCACTTCCACGTGTAAGAACGACCGTTTTCGTGGCCAGCATATACATTCAAACCAACTGTTCGGTTCCGTCAAGTTCGACTATAGATTTGAAAGATGTTAAATACGTGGATCTCTTCGACTGACTATAATGGAATGGATCATGGAGGCTACCATCATGATTTGAAGGTTGTTTTTGATGTCATTCTCGGTGCAAACTACAGACTCTGCCTACAGTTTTGTTTTAAAAAGTTTACGCGCTTTTCGCAAGAATACATCGTACTACCAGTATAGTCCTCTTGCTAAGTCACGTCTGAAAATGGTTCCCTTTCGTGATGTCATTGCATCATAAATGCTAGCAAAAGATTTTATGAGAATTTACACAAAGTTTTCATCCTTTGCCCACTGATATAACTCAAAGCATACTTATGGTTTGTTTACATCGTAATTGTTCTCGTATGCCGTGCACAGCAAATGTTTGACCAGTTTACACCTCTGCGCGACACCGAATGATTGACAATTGTTTGAATCATGGAACAATTGCCTTTTGAGGGCCATTCATTCCCTTTGTTCATAAGCGATTTCTCCCAAAGTCGTCGTAGTTTTAAAAAACTTTTTGAAACTTTGCGGATACCTGTATGGCCTAGGTGTTTGCTAGTAATTTTTGTTTGAGAATCGTTTAGGCTGATTTTAAGGGAGCGGTCTACCTAGCTATTGCCAGTTGTCATTCAAGCGTCATTGTGAATTTTCAGTGAGTTGGGGGCCTTTTATACCCCACACACCGGTTTAGATAGCACTACCGAAACACAATGGCAAAACATGATCACACACGAAATTGTGTTAAAAACTCAGAAAGAGAAAACGTAATAAAATAAAAAAGCAAAAATAAATGCACAAAATGACAAACAAAATATCTAAAACACAATATTACAACATACCAAACATAAATAAAACACAGTGACCAACAAAGAAAAAATGGATTTACTTGGAATCTTTCTTCACACAAATCAAACAATTATAGAAATGAACGCTTTTTGCAAATGCTTGAAATTAATTCCAACATCAAAAGGTCCAAAAAGAATCAATCTCCTAGAAGACACAAATGAATTCATACTGAGAATGAGACTCCGATACATAATACGACGAAAAAAATCAGAAAAATAAATTCAAACACAAGTCCACAGGGACTCCACAAACAACACACGAAGCACAAGACACAGCTTGAAGCTACGGTTTACTCTTGTTAAGGTTCTCTTCCTCAACGCATAGCAAACCATAAGTCTATTACAGAGAGGTATGTGACATACTACATACTCTGCATGCTCCTAAATCCGAAGAATCACACTTTCAACATTGTTTTTCTCTTTATTGCATTAAGTGTTTTTTAAACAATATATAAATACCTTGTAAAATTGTTCGGAGGAACAAGAACTTAATTATTGGGTTTGAAATTAAGCAAATTTTACAATTTACATTTCATGGACGATATAAAACCTAATCGATGTTTGCATATTGATTTATCCCAATTAAGTTGTATACCAATGGTAAGGGGATTATCTGGGCTTTATAAGAATGTATTGTTTATAGTAATTTGTTGTTTTTGTTTCCGACAAGGGGTAAATATGTTACCCCTAACCCATTCCTATTTTACTCCTGAGGGCGTGACAGCCCCCTACAAAATAAGTCGTTACACTCTTAAACACCATCAGTTGAATGGAAAATGAGCAGATTATGACAGCTGAGAATACCAGCTAACAGAAAATCATTGTGGGTAAAATGCCTTAGAGGGGATGATTTCGATACCTGGCTAACGGACTAACTGTTTTGTGCATATTGTTCAAAAAAAATTACTTAAAATTGACATAAATTGAAAGACTTAAGCTTTGTAACTTTCAAATATGTATTTTTTCCCAATAAAACTATACATGTTTGGAAAGGCCTATTTCAGAGCTTTCATACAGTATAACATTTATATGGTTTCATAATTCATGGTTCAAGGCAGAACGGGAAACATTACCCCTACCCCTTATATTATAATTTTGTTTTAAAAAATGACTTAAAATCGACACAAACTGAAAGGCATAAGCTTTGTAATTTTAAAATGTGCGACTTTTCCCAATAAAACTATACATGTTTGGAAAGGCCTATTTCAGCGCTTTCAAACAGTATAGCATTTATATGGTTTCATAATTCATGGTTCAAAGCAGAAAGGGAAACATTACCCCTACCCCATATGTTGTAATTTTGTTCTTAAAAAATGACTTAAAATCGACACAAACTGAAAGTTTTAAGCTTTGTAACTTTTAAATATGCATTTTTCCCCATGAATCTATATATTTTTAGAAAGGTCTGATGCAGCACTTTCAAAAAAGGTAACATTTTTATGGTTTCATCATTCATGATTCGAAACAGAAAGGGAAACATTACCCCTACCCCTTATGTTACACACGGATATATGGCATACCGCGTAATAAGAAAACAAGCTCATGCACCCACTGAATCTCAAGACATATACTTTTAATGTTGTTTTTATTGTTTATTGCACTGAGTTCTTCCAAAAAATATATAAGTACCTTATGAAAAATTGTTCGGAGGAACGGAAACTTAATTATTGGGTGTGAAATTTAGCAAATTTTACGATTTACGGTCAATGCTCGATATAAAGTCTAATCGGCGTTTGAATATTGATATATCCCTATTAAGTTATATATTAATGAAAAGGCCATGGTCTTGGCTTTCTAAACTTTAGAATTGTAACGTTTATAGTATTTTATTGTTTCTGTTTCCGTCGAGCGGTAAATACGTGACCCCTACCCCATTGTTGAAATCCAAGATGGCGGCTAAGATGGCGGCAAAGATGGTGCCAAATGAACCCCATGGGACACTTTTTGATTTTGGGAACATCAAAATTCATTAAATATAGACCCTAGGGATTACAAAAATGTAGGTTAAAAAAATACATCCATGGGGTGCATGGGAACCCTACCTTCCGACCCGACTATTATCGACGAGTCCATTAATCTTGCTAATTTTTTGTTTGTTTTCTTCGCATTCTTTGTGAAAATAGAAACAATGAAGTGGACAACGTAAAGCATAAATTTCATTATAGCATGGGATATCTTTTTACTCCCATGGTTCTAGTGGTAGGTAGCGAGCAAAGTGGGACCGTGGCACGTTGACGTTTCCTTATCAAGTATTCGGCTATTTTTACAATCTGAAGTTGCTGCCATGCTGTTCCGGTAAGATTAATAATATCTGTCGTAAAATGAAAAGAAATTAATTGCACCACACGCTATTATTTCGACTATTGTAGTGGTCAATGCGTTCAAATCGCTCGCCGACTCTCAACCTGGAGAGACTGCAGCAGTGTCCTTTATATCGAAAGCAATAGATATACTGAAAAGATTTCAGCTTATTTATGTAAAACAACACAAGCAGACAAGTCTGATCGATTCAGACAGATAGACAGACAGACATATTCACGGCAGTTCTTTTTCGTTGGGCGTGGTGGTCCTGAAAAGGGCTGTTTTTTCGGACGCTGAAACTACTCTGTTTCTTCAGAGAACATTTTACTGTCCCGGTATTCAGGCTCGAGCTCGTTCAACCAATCACATGGGAAGAATTGAATCTATAGATGGAGCTGACAAGTTTTCAAATGATTGAAACTCGAATAAATGTATTTTTAATGTAATCCTTGAAGTGTAGGTCTAAACGATGAAAAAAATGCATTCTAAATGCAAACTTCGCATAATAATTGAATATTTGAACTTGGCTAATTTGGGGTTGAGGTCAATGTACGGTCAGACGGACATAATGATAATGTGTGCACATGCAAACATACACATGGTTGGAACGGCCTGCAACGGATATGGCCTACGCCAGGCTGGCTGTCGCAATCTTAATCTTTTATGCAAAATGTGGAATATCTGATTAGTCAGTGCCCACAAATAATAACCATGCAACTACACCGATGGAATTCACCTTTTCTTTATTTTTAGATAAAGCCTTTGAAGTCATTTTGCTCGAGTGCCTCTGCTGGAAGCTGGCGAAGTACAAGCCCTGCGAACGATGCGACATGAGAAGTTAACGATTTCGGTTGAAAATGCTAAATTTTGACATAAGTAAGCTTTCAACGAACGGCCCGTAATTGGCCCGTACGTCAGCAGTTTTCCTGGTGACTTTGACATGGCTGTAGGAACCCTGCATCGTATCACCATGGAGACAATCTTAATGTAGAATGCGCTCACCCAGTAATGTGATAAAGTGAAGAAATCGAATTCGACTCACAAATTAAAAAAGAAATGTAAGCTTTCATGACTTGAATCCTCTTTATTTATTGCAGCTTTCGTGGCTTTGTGTGGCTTGGAATTGCTTCACAATTTACAGCTTAGGAAGCATGCTTTTTTTGGAGGGGGTCCGGTGGAACTTAAGCCACAAATGAAATGCAAAAGAGCGACCCCCTCCAAATTATTTTATGACCGCCAATCCATCAATTGTAAAATGTGACCCTCCTGCAAATTATTCATCTGATTATATTGATAAACCCTTTGCATCCCGAGAACCCCTGGGGTGGAGATGATATTTCGTAAAAGGTTTGTCCCAAATTATGCACATTATGGTCATGTAATCTCATTGAATATTCAAATGCTCACCAACATATTTTCATAGGAGACCCTCATTAATTCATCATTTTCCATTACCAAACCATTGGTTTCTATCAAATCAGCACAGGCTGATATTAAATTATTAAATTATGAAGATGCACTGTTTTGACTTATGCAGTGCAATGTAAACAAAGGCCCTTTTTGTGGCATGTACATATAAAAAAGTTGCTGTCTTATAACAAAACACTGTCAATACTGATGACGTCACTGTCTTTTGTCATTTTCTGGGTATCCACGTTGTCCCCATGCCTTACTTTTTTCCATCTGTTACTCTTAGGAAAATAGAACAGGAACGCCTGCAGTATGTTGTGTTTTCAAAGTCCTGTATATAAAACCTAGTTAACTTTCCTATTTTGATTTCTTGATTGCAAGTCACACACAATAAGGGAGCCTTTAGTAATTACAGGGTAATGGGCCGGAGAAATGGGGGGGGGGGGGTCAATTGTTAGAAAACTCTCCAAGGGGTCACTTTTTACAAACCCATCTTGGCGGAGGGTCACTTTTAACAGAATCTGATTTTAAGGCCAAAGCTTCGATTATCCATGTCCAACTTCAAGCAAAGTACATTTAAATTTATATCAAACTTATATAAATGTACAGGTGTAGCTAGTTGAGTGGGGGAAATCGTCGATAGTTTGCCTGATAGACTTCCATGTATTATAATTTGATATTTTTGGCTGAAGTACTATATCAGTCATATCTTGCCTTCTTAAAATTGCACAAAATATGCTGACCCCCTTTCAAATGTATGACATGTCCCTTCGACAATGCTTGCGTGATAAATTGCGACCCTCCCTCCCAAAACTCCAACACTCCCCCTGTAATTTCTGTCCCTAACTTACATAACAGTTAAACCGATTGTTATTTAAAGGGAAACTTAAGTCCAGCGAATTTCACCTTTGATCCCTTCTAAAATCACCCTTAATAAATTGCAGCTAAAATTTGCAACATAATTGTACGCGCTGTCGACTACGGCGCGACGAAAAGAGAAGTTGAACTGGACGACATTTATGATAATGACTCTGAATTCCATGGGCGCGAAAGGGCTCATGGGAGGAGCGTGTGTGACGTCATCGGCGATGCTGGTCAGACGATCGGAGCTTGCAGCTGGAGGAGTACTGCATACTGTGAACAGTTCAGCGCGTTCATAAGACGATTTTGGAGAGTCCGGACAGCGATATTTGAAATTGAGTATTACTTTTCCCCCGACTGAAATCAAACCATACCAATTTGAGCAAGGATATGTAATAATGGGAAAAATCTCCACACATCGTTCATTTCTTGGTTGTTTGCGTTTTGTGTATGATTCCGTGTAGGGAGTCACTGTGCTTGTATAGACCCCAAACTGGATTGGAGACACCAAGTAACTCTGCGATCCTTCAACGCTATGTTTCTAAAACAGAGTTTACTTCATCCGTCGCTTAAAATTAATTTTTGGTTTGTGAATGATTCGGAATGATTGACTGATTTTATGTGTTACCATGTAAATCGAGCTTGGCCAGATCTTTGAGGCTGCGAAATCTCCTATATATATCAGAAAATATTTATCCGTGATTTGACAAATGTATATATCACATGTGTGATTTCACTCATTTTTTATTTAATAGAAAAACAGTACCTTTTATGTGTTGTCGGACTGCTTCTACACGTATGATTGAGTGAATGTGTTTTGTGCACTCAGTACACTTACACAATAATAAATGATTGTTCGGAAGATACGCGATGTTATATTGCTGGATATATAGACTCTATAAATCTTCGTATCTTTGGATGGAGATGACGAATTCAAGAACTTATTGCTGGTCTTGTGTGGTGGCCAGCAAACAGAACACTAGCCTAGAAAGTTTGAGCGGCTAAGCGCCAATGATTGGCAGGCCATGACGTATATGTCACATGTCTGGTGACGTAGAAGAAGAGCTCGAAGACGGCATGGCATGGGGCCGGACGCGACTTGTGTACAGTCGAATTTCAAACTTTCTGTTTCGACGTTGTGAATGTCGGAACTGACTCAAACATCACACCGTCTAGTACGGTTGAGACTCAAGAACATTTAGAGAGCATTCATTTGTGGTAAGAGAGACAATTTCTGACAGAACGATCCATTGAGCCCAAACCACGTGTGGGCGAGTGACGTAGCTACGAGTGAAAGGACAGACCGGAAGCTTGGGCGCGAATGGGAAATCACCAGCCTATATGGAACTTCTGTGCACCTTCAACGCTACGCTGGGCTACCGGACCGGAGGTCAGGAACAGTAACGATCAGGTTTAGTAGATATACACGCTTGTAGGATAACAAGGATCCTATCCTCGTCCTTCGAACCGTGTAAACTTTACTTACGAATTCGAACTTCCGGCGGAATCAAAATCGTGCTTTAATAATCTCACACACACGAGTGTAAGTCGATTTTGTATGAGTGATTCTTCGCCGCTTGGAGGGACGTTTATAGTTCGGATCGTGGGTGAAATTGGTTCGAAAAGTGGGCGATTGTTATTTCCCTACAAGAAGGCTTAGAATAGCGTGAGTGTTTGTACAAGTTGTCTGACACTGAAATACTGTTGTATTAGTTTGATAGAAGTACAACTAAGTTCAGATTGATGTTTAGTGTTTACTGAATTTCACCAAACTGTTGTATTGTTCAAATATCAGTTTTGAGCCAAGCCTCACTTTTGCAGGCTACTGTCATTTTCTGTACACTTGTAATTTTACTACAGTGTTTTCCTACTTTGAAGTAGCTACCTTTTGTTGTCATAGTGACCAAAATAGAGTTGTCACTATTAGACTACTTAGTTTTGTGAGTGCACACCATATGAACAGAGAACTGGTGTATTTCTATGTGTTTTGAGTAAAGCCAGTTTAAAGACATTAAGGCGTACTAGCACATAGCTATCATATTTTCGGTGTTACTACAACAAGTTGTGACATCACGGAAACAGTTTCTTTGGTGTGTTACTGACAGTCTTTGCTATAGTTGTTAGCGAGTTGTCAATCATTGTACCATACAGGGGTATCTGCGAATACTCGCTGTTGTTGTTGATTTATTCTTGGGTAATAAATATTGTTGTTGGCGGAACTGTTGTGCCAACTGATATGATTGTGAGATCGCTTTGTATTGTACAGTTAGAAGTAAATACCACCTATCTGAGCGAAGTATCGCGACCAGGTTAAGAGGTCTCAGTGGAACAAAAGTGAGGAACATTTTAATTGTCAGTTTAGGCACAGACTTTCATGCCGTTTGACAATATACTTTTCTTATAGTCACGCCTAGCACAACTTAAACAAATTTTTGTCAACTCTCAGGTGTGACATATAGTCTTGTCTATTTTTCGAAGTTGGGGTCGAACTGAGAAAGTCGGTGTTTAGTGATGACATCTCCGATATAAATTGGATATTTGCCAGCGATTTGAAAAATCTAGTATCGTCTATTGTTGTAAAGAATGTATTTCGTGCAAGACCAGCAAAACTCCCGATGATGTCCGATCGGTACTCTGTCCTAGTCCCGATCGTCAAGTAAAAATGCATTACATGTAGTAAAGAATGTACTTCGTGCAAGGCCTTGTTCCCAAACTCCCGATGATATCCGATCGGCCGTCTCGACGAAGTCCCGATAGCCATGTGTATGAAAATTTCGTGTGGACATTTAATGAAAACAAAATGCTTTAAATTTAAAAAAAAATGTATTTCGTGCATGAATAAATCTTAAAATGTAAAACATGCAGGATTCTTGACTACCGGTCATGGATGCTATTTCTGAACTAAGAGTCGGACAAAGTTAGTCGGGTGGTCAGATCTGTTAGGTGGTGAAATCTCCAATATACATCTGATATTTACCTACGAGTTGACAAAGTATCGTCTAGTATCATAGTTTAAGTCCGAAATCGCCGATCGCGTTAATATCGGTCACGGTCAAGGTGATTTCACGGACCCGGCGTGCCGACACACAGTGGAAGTAAATTCTAATATCTTGTAGTATCAATATTACCAGGTATAGTCCCGAAAATGCCTGTATTTTTCGGGTATATATCGGTGATTTCGCAGACTCGACCCGGGCTGTCAAGATAAGAGAGCCTTTGTGCGCTGTTTCGTCTTCGGATAATTAGAGTTCAAAAATCGCCAATATTAATATTTATCTGGTTAAAACCGGCGATAGTAGGCTGACTAGGCATGTCCAGTGTTCTCACCAGAAAAACAAATTTGTGGGACATTTTGTCCCGCTGACCAAAAAAAAGCGGGACAACGGATGATTTTTGTGAGACAATATATAAATATGTTAAAAAAGTCAAACTGCAAATACGAACCTTATCCTATGCATGGAAAAAATAAAGGACTCAACAACTCATTCAGCTTAACAACTTTTTTGTAAACATTCGGTAAACATATCAACTGATATTGAATATCAGTGCCTCTTAATGAAAAGTCTATGGGACTTTCGTTCTTTCCAGTGTGAAAGTCCATTTTGGGGCCCTCTACCATAACAGTAGTTGCTAGAGTGTCCAGCCATTCAGCTCCAAGTTGATTTCTGTCATTAGTTACGTTTTTTTGCACACTAAACCCCCTTTCACAATCGGCAGAAGGAACAGGCCATGTCAGTGCTATGGCATCTATTTAGATCAGGAAACATATCCCTATGATGTTTGTAAACAATCATCAACTTTTGACGTGAAATTTTGGTCGCCAGCCAAGGCTACAAATTTTGTCAATTGATCGAAGCATGGAAAAAAGACGTTCATGTTTTCACGTATGAGTTCGCTGGAATAATATACTTATCACATGCGCAAGCCAAGAATTGATAATTTTTTGCATAATAAGAGAACTTTCCTCCAACTATTCCACATTTAAACCTCTGAACTACTTTTGGAATAATATTATCAATCGGCAGTGGGCAAGTTGTCAATCATTTCCAGTCGTAGTTACTAGGTCGCGTGGGCGAGGAACGGAGAAAATGCCTGATAACATCACGCAACACGTATCTCCCGCGAAGTTTATACATGATTCCAAACATAGCAAAGACCTAAAAATTATCTCAGACAAAGTTGCGTTATTTTTCGAAAACAAAAATTCAATGAATCTCAACGGCACGAACACAACGTCGCGCCCGTCCAGACCCTGGTTGCCATGCGGAACTCACAGTATAATGCTACCAGCTTCAAGTTCGTAGTTTTCGAAAAATGTTCATGTATTAAATTCCTTAGGGATATACAAGCTTAACATTCTTGTCTTTTCGTAGTTCGGATTATTGTTGTCGTAGCCTATGAAAATATTTATCGTGCCCATGACGCCTCCAGCTTCCGCGAATTCCGTGGACATGTACCGGTATGCATGCAAGGCGAACATGTCCAGTGCGTCAGACTACCACAGTCTCGTGTGGTTCAATACACGACGGCCGCTGTGTGGTATACGTAATGCATACCACACATCGGCCATGTATCGAATCACAAGTGACTGTGGTTTAAGTACGCCCTCTGACGGGTATTGCTTCCAGATTGCCTCGGTTTCAACCAGGAAGTGTAATTAGTCGCGTCAATCATTTACGTCCATGGTGAAAAGTACTGGCTGTATGATACGGCCGGCCGGCCATACGGCTGGCACCACGAAAGTTTATAATTTCAAAGGCGCGCCACTATTGGCGCGCACGCCCAAGAAATCCGCGACAAAACAGAAAAATACGCGAGAATGTCGCGGAATCGCGGCCTGGTGAGAACGCTGCATGTCAAGATACGAACCACATTGTGTAGTATCGTCTTGTATCGGTATTAGAGTCCCGAATCCCTTATAAAACAATCATTTTTAAAAGGTGCAGAGCATAGGTTTGTATATTTGACAGTTTTTAATATTACATTTCCTCGCCCGAGTTTCGTTTGCCACTGTATTCGAAAAAAGCTGTTCTGTGGGAAAACGTTAAAAAACTAACTCCGTTTTCTGTTCTTCCGTGAGTCATTTTTGCACCCAAGTGCACAATAGTTAATCATTTTTCATGCTACTGAGTATTAAAAAGTTGTAACGTGCAGAAATACACTACAGTCATAGACTATCACACACGTTCGTGTATCGCCTATGACGTCACGCATGTTTCTCCCATGAGCCCTTTCGCTCCCATGGGATTCCGAGCTCAATTTCATAAATGTTGTTCACTTCAACCTCTCTTTTCGTCATGTCGTAGTCGTCGGCGCGTGCAAGTATGTTGCAAATTTGAGCTGCATTTTTTTCAAGGGTGATTTTAGAAGGGATAAAAGGTGAAAGTTCGCTGGACTTAGCTTTTCGTTTTAAATTAGCTGATAATCTTTCTTGTTATTTCTTGGGAGAATACTGCCGTGGTTTCAGACAGGGTCAAGTTTTAGAATATCTGACAGGGGGATGGTCACATTTTAGACACGAGGCTAGGGAAGGTCACATTTTACATTACAGGTGTGCACGGAATTTCCCCGTTCCACCTCCTGTAATTACTGAAGGCTCCCTAAAGCTCATTCTGACTTCACTTGCAGTTTTTACAATCAAACAAGTCACTCTGAAGCAAATAAGAGCAAAGTGTCTGCAGTATATTTTGTATTTTGTGTAAAGTTAAAGGTTTTTGTGTGAAACCTTCAATTACATTTTGAAATACATCATCCAACTTTATACTAGGAGACAAATAAATAGGAGCATCTACACGTCCCAATATCTCATCCCATACTGCTACACAATCACTGGCACACCATTGTCTGTCCGATGGTGAATGAATAGTTGACAGAAAATAGCCAGGCTTACTATACTTCGCTCAAAAAGCACTGGCGGCAGAATACACCTTATCCCTCGGGAAGTACCTTCGGAACGCCACAGAGCGCCCTCCAAGGCCATGGGGTTCTGTCATATTACGCGATCATCATTACTGTATCTTTATGCTTAGGCAAGGGAAAAATAAGTGTATTTTACATGAGGCTTATAAATATCACAATTTCAGGAAAACAAAATGCTTGCATTCAAAAATAAAGCAAATTTGACCCGATTGTTTGTTGAATGAAAAGATTATATCTTACAGTGTGTCACTGCGCCATTCAGGAAAGCTGATACGAACAAGAGCATGTAAAGGTCGCGAACACAGCCTTCCCCGCTGATTGATGATGGAGGGATTTAACGCTTGTAACATCAGTTGCATTCGTCTGTTACAGTGCAATGCAATCTCGGGTCTGTATGTTGGCAATAGAGCCTCTGCAGCTGACGTGAGTCTGATGACACTTCACAACCTGAGCCTGTCCAGTATGATAGTATTTGGCACTCAACACGGGGTCAAAAATTTTGCAACTTGACCCCCTATATACCACTTCCGTCGTGTTAACACTTTGACGATAAACACAAAAGGTATGGCACGGTCCCTCCACAAATTCCTCTAAAATTTATAAATTTGATGCTATTCATCAAGTTCAGAACGATAAGTAGACGCGCTAATATCGGACATATCAGATATATCACCCCCCCCCCCCCAATTTTTTCTCGGTCCGCCAGGAAAGCCCGAGCTAAATAGCGGCAAATTTATAAAGTTTAGAACGATAATCATCGCGCTAAATATCGGATATATCACCCCAAATTTTTTTTCTTGGTCTGTCAGAAATCCCGAGCTAAAAAGCATCAAATTTATAAAGTTTAGAACGATAATTGTCGCGCTAAATATCAGATATATCACCCCAAAATTGTTTTCTTGGTCTGCCGGAAAGCTAACGATAAAAAGCATCAAATTTATAAAGTTTAGAACGATAATTTTCGCGCTAAATATCGGATATATCACCCCAAAAGTTTTTTTTCTTGGTCTGCCAAACAGCCTGAGCTAAATAGCATCAAATTTATAAAGTTTAGAACGATAATTATCGCGCTAAATATCGGATATATCACCCCAATTTTTTTTTCTTGGTCGGCCAGAAAGCCCCAGCTAAATAGCATCATATCTATAAAATTAAGACCGATAATTATCGCGCTAAATATCGGATATATCACCCAAATTTTTTTTTCTTGGTCTGCCAGAAAGCCCAGGCTAAATAGCATCAAATTTATAAAGTTTAGAACGATAAATGTCGGGCTAAATATCGGATATATCACCCCCAAATTTTTTTTCTTGGTCGGCCAGAAAGCCCGAGCTAAATAGCATCAAATTTATAAGCTTAAAGTTTAGAACGATAATTATCGTGCTGAATATCGGATATATCACCCCAAAATATTTTTTTTCTTGGTCGGCCAGAAAGCCCGAGCTAAATAGTGGCAAATTTATAAAGTTTAGAACGATAATTATCGCGCTAAATATCGGATATATCACCCCAAATTTTTTTTTCTTGGTCGGCCAGAAAGCCCCAGCTAAATAGCATCAAATTTATAAAGTTTAGAACGATAATTATCGCGCTAAATATCGGATATATCACCTTAAAATTTTTTTTCTTGGTCTGCCAGAAAGCCTTTGCTAAATAGCGGCAAATTTATAAAGTTTAGAACGATAGTTTAGTAGTTGTTTAGCTGTGTTTTAACACTTTAGCTACATTAGCTCCCATAGTCAATACATGGAGTTTAGAAACGCATGAGTGTAAAAGACACAATTCCGCACCTTACTCCATTTCCTTTGAGCACGAGACAAATGGTGCAATCGACCCACGTTCCCATGCATTTTCGGAGCAAACGAACCCAGCAAAAATGATGCGTTAGGCCTATTTTGTACATGTTTTGATGAAGAAAAACAAGAAAGCTTGTCGCCGCATTGTCGGGTCGCCATTTTGAATCGCCGTCTTCACCGTTCACAATTGTGTAGAAACGGGAAGCTTCCTGGCTCGCAAATGTTTCCCGATGAAATTTCCCATCTTTGGCACGAAAGCATAGTACACCTAATCAGATACCCTGACAAGTCACTTTAATTTCAGTCATTTAATTTACTCGATCGGCAGTACGCGACATGTGACCGTTGATAATCTCCTGAAAAGATCATGTCACTATAGCAAACTAAACACTAAGGCCAGAGAAAAAAAAATCTTGTTCATCGGATTTTTTGGACCAAGTTCCAGGAGCGGCGAGCGAATTTTTTTTTTAGGCCGAAGGTAAACGCGGTTCTCTGGCATTTTTGCACAGATGCAGACAAGGCAAGATAATTGTTTCCCTTTTTACCACAAATATCTCAGACAAGAAACACTGATTCTGGTAACTGAATTCAATACTATATTTCCCAACAATAACATAGGCCATTACATTCACAGTTAGTGTTTGCACAGCATATTCTGAGTATTTCAACATTTTCTCAGAATAAAACTGAAATGTACAGCAAATCACTGAAATCCAACAATTCAGTATTGTCCTTTAATATTGCCCTGGTGGGACCTAGCATCTGAGTTTTTTCATTTTACTTTGGCCCCATGTTTTGGCCTCTTTACCACAGTCTCTACACATTTTACACAATGGTCTAACAACACTGTACTGTGATCGGAGTGACGTTATATAGAAGGCTGTCTTGTACTCCACAATAGAAACAGCAAGCTTCAAATGATACTGTTGTTGCACTGTAGTAAGTTGTTTTCATTGGACTGGTACAGGCCACAGCTTGGCGTACAACAACATCACTGTGGAATTCATGGTTGCATGGGAACAGGGGCTGGCCACAAATATAGCTGTTGTCCTCCTGAACTCTGATCAATGCCGCCATCAGAAGTTTGTGGTTGTTCTTGTCAGTTGCTGACTGCAAAGTTTCATTCAGGCTTGGCCTGTGTTCATCTGTTGTCTGTGCCCCATAAACCTGTAATATTATTAAAATGTGATATTTTAGAAAAAAAAGAGACTTGATTTTTTATATATCTTGACAAGTTAATCAATTCTGGCATTCATAAAAGGAACATTTGTTTTCTTACAAAATGTGCATTCATTCAGAAAATATATTTTTACCCATACAGTATCAGTAAATCAGCTCAAATAGTACAAATTCCTAGAACCAGGTGTACATATACAGACAATCCTAAAATACAATAACAACAGATGTCACACACCTCTGAAAAAGGCTTGTAGTGGTCCCCAGTGTCATCTGGCATTGGATCTGACAGACTATCTCTCACTGCACACACTGTTCTGGTCGCGGTAGCCATGTCTAATTTGTTCCAGCCTGCACCTAGTTCGTCAAACAGCTGAATAATATCATTGTAAAGTACTTGGGGACGTAATAGCTTGTGGGAAACATCTATTTTGTCACGCAGACCGATTTCAGTAACAGTGGACATCATGATCGAAAACGCATTTTGAATGTGGCCGCCAGTGTCAGTTGGCGCCGTGGCGGAAGTAGATGGTATGGCTTCGTGTGCACGTTGACTGTCTGAGTTAGACACATTGAACACTACAAACTTCATGTTGAACTCGCTGCAGACTGACACTACAGATCGTACTTTAACATCGACGCAACCATGTGTTTTGTCATTGCCGTAAATTTTTATACTTTCGATGCAGTTTTCATTCAATCGGATGCACCGTCCATCTGCTGTCACGATCTTGTTGAACAAATCGCCGAACGTATTACCAGGACAAACACAGAATAGCGTCTTTGGAACTAACTGTTGGCCATCACGCCGAATGTTGGCGATCAAATTAATACTCATGATGTGACATGTACTGACCTTTACAAAACGAGGAAATTTCTGGCCAAATCGACCCACTTTACGTCGTGATTCGCCAAATTCAGACGTCACAACAACGTGTTGGCGGTCAAGTATCCAAACACGTACACGTCGGAAGTCTCATTCAAAATCCCGTGCCCGCGAAAACCCGACAAAGTGTAGGGCGCCACCAGCGGCAGTACTAAAATATTTGTAATGCGGAAGTAAGAATTTGCCGCTATCAAACAAAAAAAAAACTTCCAAATATGCCAAAGTAGAAGCGGCGATTCCGATGAACAATTTATTTTTTCTTCCTGGCCTAAGCTTGCAATGTTCTCTCGTGCGTTGCGCGCCTGGTGTACGTTCTGAGCAAAGGAAGCCCTTGCACCACACCCTTACGGACATGAGATTGCAGATGTGTGAAAGTATGGAAGACCGGTCACGACATGCGACATGCGAGTTTTTAAAACTGCGATCTGCGGTTAGGGTTAGGGTTAGGGGTTAGGGTTAGGGTTATGGTAGGGGTTAGCAGTGTTGTCCTTATATTTAAAAGTAGCCGGGTAATTTAAGAAAGTAGACGGGTGGAGTGCGAGGGAGCGAAGCGACCGAGCGGCGAGTGAGCGTAGCGAACGAGGGGGGAGCGCGAGAGGGGGATGTCCCGGGGATGTCCCCCTCTCGCAAGGCGAAAAAATGAAATTTTGGAGTGGAAATGGTGTTCTCTGGTGGCATCTGAGGTGAC
>LD352968.1:0-23460 GCA_001465055.1 Ptychodera flava
ACTGAGCAAAACGATCGACGGTATCCTCATTCGATTCTTGGGAATAGTAAAGCTTTAGCGACTCGAAATTTCGTTGGGCATGCCATGAGAGCACGGCATCGAGCACGACAAATCGGTCTGTGTCGCGACGTGCACGTACGAACGGTACCATTGCAGGAAAAAAGTTCCGGTTGATGACGTACAACAGCGGTAATATGGATTTCTTATGGATCTGTGCTGGTGTACGTCACACAGGTGGAGATACGGGCCAGTTCATGTGATAAATATATATATATATATATATATATATATATATATATATATATATATATATATATATATATATATATATATTACTTTTTTCACAATCTCGACACATTCTTGTGTCCCGTCTATTTTTTTTCAATTTAGATCCATTTCAAAAGTATCGTTTGGCGTGAAAAACTGGAAAAGTTGATGGCGATGACTGATGATCAGCATGTTCAACAGTTAGACGGCGTAAAATTATGTTTGACGGATGAATTCCTAATTGCTAGAGGGTAAGTTGCGTCTTGCTACTGATCAAACGACTCGATAAACCGTCGTGCAACTTGTTTTTGAAACTGCGAGATTTGACTAGATTTGACATGATTTTTCGTTGCTATGGTTCAAGGTCACTTCTAAGAGGCGCTCGGAGAAAGCAAATCATTAATATAGTCAAAGACCCTAGATAATTCAGTTACCAATTGCAAAAACTCGCTAATTTCTTTAACAAAATTAAAGCCAGTGGAACCTACGGTCATGCCAATCTTATTTTATTTCACTTGGCAAAATCCTAATTTCATATCAAAGTCTTGCGAGATCTCACTGAGAAAGGACAACTGTATATCATTTTTACGTTGGATACTTTTGTGGATCCCTTTCAGTATTTTCTTCGAAGTTATCAATTAATGCGATTCATTATCGGAGGTTTCATTAATTTCTTTTTACCTCCCTAGTGGGCATCTGACCGACGTATACGTGGCAATAGACCTGAAACAGTCAGTAGAAGTCGCTGTCAAGAGAATTGATCCCAAGGGTGCTTCAATTGAGAATGAAGTAGCAGTGATGAAGAGAGTAAATGGTTTATCGATGAACATTGTAGAACTGTATGTAAGTACGTCTTCCTGCTTATTCCGGCCACTTAACGAACAATGATTTAGAAATTATTGGATTCACTGTATTTAGGCCCTAAATGTAGTTTTGTTGTCATAATCGCAATGACTTTCATAATTTCATATAAGTTTCATCTAATTTCATCCAATTTCACTCTTTACAAACTTCAGAATCTATAATTAGTACATTGAGGATAGTGAATTATTGAGAAGGTTCGCTAATCATTTTTCAACGTGTTTTAATACCCTAGCGTCACATACAACCGGACTCGATATACGATCGAAGTCTTTAGCTTGTGATGGAACTGTGTGAGAAGACTCTGGAGAGCTATATTCAAGAGCTGAGCACAGGTTCAGATGAGGAAACTCGCCAGGTTGCCTACAGAAATGTCATCATACATTTTTTGTCAGGCTTGAGAACTCTGCACAAAATGAAGATTGTTCACAGGGACCTAAAGGTAAGCAGACGCGATGAAAATCATGATTGTGATAAGGTAAAGCTAACCATAATGGATAAAAAGTAACTACATAAACTCTGTTAGCGATACAGTCCGAAAAAAAAGGAAATATTCGTATTGTCTATATGTAATACGATGACCGTACTAGCAAGTAAACAAACTACGTCGGTGTAAGTTACAGAGACTGAAAATGTACTAATATTTAATTGATTATTGTTAAAGATTTGTCATCTTTATTTCAATTTTCACACAGCCTAGGAATATCCTCATAGACTATCGTGGAAGAGCAAAACTCAGCGACTTTGGCATAAGTCGGCTCCTTGCTGATCAAACCCGCATCCATACGAAGAAAACAATAGCTGCAGGTAGTATAGGCCAGTTATCGATATCAATATAAGAGGATCATCCTCACACTGTCTGTCATCTCGAAGACTACGACGTCGTGGAGGAGGTATTCGTTTTGTATATAAGATAGACTAAGTATAAACCTTTTCATTTTAAGGTTCCAAGACAAGAAATTGACCTCTTTAATCTAACATTTTTCTGGTGCTTAATAAGCTCAGAACCCCCGTACATTATACATTTTCTGAAATCCTAGATATAGGGGAAGATTTTGGTAATCACAGTGTCACCATTGTTTACATAACTATCACGTGACAAGTAATTTGCATAACCTTTCAAAAATCGGTTTTCCCTATGTTTTGTCAAAATACTTCAAAATATCCGACTAAAACTTGCTGGAATACAAGCTGTCACAACGCTCTTCAAAAGCATGTCTCAGGTGTTTTATATCTTGCTTAGTTTTTATTTGAGCACAATTTTGAAGAAATCACCTAGGGTTAAATTCACCGCTCTCGACATTTTTCAGGCATAAAAATTGTTTAAGAAGGTTTTAAAAAATTCTAAGACACTTTGGAAGATCCTTAGGACAGCTTGCACTCACAAATTTCAGCCACATCTCAAAGCATTGTAACAAAACATAGGGAATACCGATTTTTGAAGGTTATGCAAATTACCTGTCACGTGATAGTTGTGTAAACAATGGTGACACTATAGTGACCAAAATGATCCCCTATATCTAGGCTTTTCGAAAATATATAATTTACCGGGGTTCTGAGCTTATTAACCACTAGAAAATTGTTCACTTAAAAAGGTCAATTTCTTGTCTTGGAACTTTAAATTAAATGTTCTAGACCGGTCCTCAACGCTGCCAACTGATGTAAACTTTTTTGTACCGTCTTCAACACTGACTACTCGGACTTGTCGTTATCAGGAACGGAGTGCAGGGAATCATGGGAAATGGTGGCGCCGCTAATTGAAGGAAGAGGGGAAGCAATGTACAGAGAAAAAAGCGATATTCAGGTAAAAATAATGGTAGACTATTGTTGCATCCGTGTCCTAGATTTCACGGTTTTTTGATACTGTATACTAATATTGTATTTTACTTTTCTGGGTAATAAATACTACTAATACTAACACTGGGTGTGACAGACGAGGGATTTCGGAAAAACTGGCTGAGCGTACACAGTCAGAGATTGAACTGTAGTTTTATTAAATCATTTTAGACTCTGAGCTTTGCACACTAGCGCAGGAATGAAACTGCTGCAGTTGAAACTCAATGAATGCCAGTTTAGCCAGAAATGTTATACATACACAAACGTTCACAGGCAAGTTATTGTCTTCGATAATGTAGTGACACAATGCATATGGTGTGATATATCATCTAAAGCATATTTTCTTCTTGATTCTAGGTCGCTGGAATGCTTGTCTTCTATACACTTACTGGTGGCATTCATCCCTTTGGAGACATGAAAGCTCCCATTGGAATCGCCATGAATATAAAAGATGAAAAGGCAATCAACATTGATAAGCTGAAGGACTGCGTGGCAAGACATCTAGTGGAATGGATGATACGAAAAGATAGAAAACGGAGACCCGAAATAAATGAAGTGTTGAGGTAAAGATACAATAAAGCTGACCCATTTTATTTTCAGGATGACAATCGTTAGTTTTCATAGTAAATAAGCTGTAACAACACCTATTCTAAGAAAAGAAAACAGTGTCATATGCTGATTTGTTCCTGTAGCATGCGTTTAAGAAATAAATGTTTGTCAATGAATGAATGAAATGGCTGAATTCAATACATTTATTTTTGTATTTGTCTGATTGATCACTTTTCAGTATGTACGTATGTACGTATGTATGTATGTATGTATGTATGTATGTATGTATGTATGTATGTATGTATGTATGTATGTATGTATGTATGTATGTATGTATGTATGATTGGATGTGTAGTCATACGTATAAATGTGTCTGGTTATCCAATCCTTTTTTTTCTCTTGGCATCTTTATATTTGTATGCCAGTTTGTGTCTGCCTGTCTGTCTGTCGTCTGTCTGTCTTTCTGTCTGTCTATGAGCTCCTGGTATCCGGCGGTCTTTCTATCCATCATCAGGAGTATGTATTTATACTCGTCTTCGTACAAGAGCTTGCATTAAAATATTTTTTTGGTTTTTTTTCACATTCATTGTGATTCTAAAGGAGGCACTCAGTTTTATTATTTTTCTTTCAGGCATGCTTTCTTTTGGCCAAACGAAAAGCGATTTGGTTTCATTGTTGCAGTTTCTTCAGTCTTGGCATCCGGACAAGCGTATGTAGTTTAGTTAAGACTTTCTTTCGGTAACTTTTAATGAACCATCGTCTTGGTAACTCCTTTTATAGAAGGGTCTTCAGGCATGAGGAATGTTCCGTAGTGCCAAAGGACTTACTGATGATCTAAAGTATCGTTTTGAATTAATTATTCATCAAAAAATCTTGAATGCCTGTGTTTTTTAAGTAGTCGTCTTAGAAGTTCAATGGTAGACAGGGAGATATGGTATCGAAGTGTGACACGACTTTGTCTGAAAATGTTATTCACTACCATCCTGGCTTCCTGGTACCGCCACTTATATGGTTTGAGATGACCCTATTGTTCTTGTGATTTTCTATTTGTTCGTTGACTTTGTTAAATTGTTTCTTTTCATTGTACCTTGAATGACGCTGATCTCCGTGGTTCGTCTTATTACAAATTCCAGCCATATTCTGCAATCGGAGATCAACACATCAGGAGAGAAGGTGAACATTGTGAATTGGGTAGGAATATAAAATTTGATTTTATTATGTCAAAAGATAGATTTATCTATTATAAATAAAACGTAATGGGAGCATTAAAATTGACCAATTAATTTGACTTATGGGCAACGGAAAACAAGATTTAGTAATAGTTACCAGAGAATTGCGGCCAAAAAGAGGATTAAACGAACCTTTGTTCCTATTCGGTTTACTTCAACTGGCATGATAAAATGCGTTTTATTTGTTTATTGTTTCATACGACTAGGTTGACAAAGTGCGGACGGGACCATATTCTTCATTTGTCAAGGACGCCACCATTGGACCAAATGCTGCCGAACTGTTGAAGTTCATGAAAACATGTTACTATGCCGACACTTCAATGCCAAAGCATAACACGTAAGTGGATCAACAATGATATCGTATCCCTCAAAACAAGATATCTACAGACTGGTAATTTGTTATTACCATATCCTTTATGTGTAAGGCATTTTGTAAGATATTTTATACTTTTTCTACTTGTGTATCATGTGATGTATTTTTGAATAATGGCAAAATCTTTTAGAAAATAAGTCATGTTATTGATGGTTATCCAGATACAATATGAGGCATGATTACACTTAAAAGTTTAAGACGTTTTCCTGGTTTGCTCGAGGTATTAACTGGAAATTAAAATCGGTCGACGTTTTCATTACGATCTCGATTTTACCATTGCTTCATCAGTGTACACTGTCCATTGACCTGTTGAATTGGTTTCTCAACCTTGCCTTAATGAAACTGTTTCAAAGTATTGCAATTGATACACAGTCATCATCTTTAACAGAACCAACGCTGCTGCCACAGAGACACCTGCTGTCTACTTTCTGGAAACGTTCCCGGATGTATTTCTGACTGTCTATGACGTCATCCGCCAAAGTAGATACAGCACTGGTACTAACTGGACCGAAGACGAGGCTCTTTTACGATTCTTTTCCCGCGATAAGTTTTAAAATGTGTAGCGTACATCCTTTGCAGGAAAAATGTAAGAAAATTCTGACCAAAAACATTTGCCAACACGCCAAGTGTGGTTTAATGTGATGTTATTGTTTTACCCCCGGTAGACCGTACACATATTCAGACAGCTTTCGCTCACTTGCTATATAAACTAGCTTCCTTTGCGAATTGTTCTAGTTCTGCCATCCTACAAGAGCGCCCTCTTCAAGTGAAGATAGTAAGATGTACTTATGAACGGAAAGGATAGTGTCTTGCAATAGCATTTCAAGTCTATAACTTACTTTGAATTCGTTAATATTGACACCAAAATATTATTGATATGAGAAGCTGAAATGTCACACGTGCCGATGATAAGTAATGGTTGGATATTTTCTTCAAAGCGCACTCGATGTAGTAGCTTTTAACTTAGCCTAGATGATGTGAATTCTCATTCCAGGACAAAACCTTGATATTGTTGTCTTGTGAGTTATTTCAATTTATATTTTATACCTTTTCTAAAAAAAGGCTGTACTTGGAATGACCTGTATTAGTCGATGTGTCTAGTCAGGGGGAGAATTCGTGATGAATATATGAAATTCTGTACTGATATTACGATAGCACAACCATCTTCATGAACATACTACCAATGACATTTGCTTCATGTAGCCAATGAAATGACGTTCAATTACTCGGACAATTTCGTTAACGGTACGTCGTCGTATACTTAGAATACAATACAATTTGAACTGTATTAGAAAGTTATAGTGGACGTTCTGTCTGACGTGTAAGCGATGGAAAAAGTCGCTATTTTTCAAGATATTTCGTTTCATTGTTCGAAGTTGTTCTGCTCACTAAAACTGAAAAATGTCGAATTATTAATCCTCTGCTCACACTTACACGCAATTTTTAAATATGCTTATGACGTATAGACCACAAATTACGACTTCTAAAGCACTTGTTGTAATAATTACGATCAGGGAGTGGGGGGTCTCACGACTGGCAATGTTGCGTGTTTCAATGAGCAGAACAACATGAAAGGTTGCAGTCGCTCAAATTAAAAAAGATGACCGAAATATTTTAAAAAGATATCGACTTTGTCTCTTTAACTTTAGCCGAGACCCTGTTCGTTGCTTTCAGCCTTCGTCCACATTCTGTCTAGCCTTGATGCCCACTTTTAGCAATGTAACATAAAATACAGCTCATTTGAAAGTGTCACTGGCGTCCCTTTTGAAGTCAATCTGTCCAAATGTTCCTCTCATGATTGCCAATGATTAAATGGGTTTTGCTCATAAACTAGCCAGAGAACGTTGACTTTGGGAGCTAGTTTATGGACAACACCGAGGCTAGACGGAGTGGGGACGAAGCCCGAAAGCGACGAATAGGGTCAAGGCTACCTTAACTTCAACAGACTTAACCTGTATTTCATGACGTAGTTGCTAAAATAAATGTGTCAGTGTGTGAACTTACGAGAAGATCTTTCATACATGAAACCACAAGTTTGACCTTCTTCCACATTGAACTTTGTCACCGTGTAAAGCTTGATATAGCCTGCGTTGCTTTGTAACATTGACACGTGAAATGCCATCCTTTACCAAGAGAATCCTTTCTGAAGCTTGGCGTACAACGCACCGGCGATTGTAGTTGGTTTGTTCGTGTGTATTCTTGAGTTGGTGTCACTCAGTGCGCCTCGGAAGTGGAAAAAAAACTAAACTTTTGCTCAAACTTTCCTATGTGAAACGTTCAACCAAACCACGGAGACAAATGAGCGGTCTCCCTGCAAAATGTTGTTCTAGAGAGAAAAACAACCTAACATTTACCGACATTAGAAATTCAAATTGGCCGCCTCTGTAGGAAAAAAAAGTCGACTTCTTACTCCAACAACTTTAAATTGGCCCTCCAACTGGTAGATCAGAAAATAATTGTAAAGATATGAGAGTCCGAATATCTGTCCCCAATAAATCACGCTGGATCCCACTCTTCACAATTTCTAGTTCGTCTTCCTTTACAATCTGAGGCTTTCTTTAAGACCAGTGTAGGTACGTACGACAGCGCATATAATTCATGTTTGCACGGTCACCATGAAGGAACTGTGTCAAGGTCGATTGGTCAACGCCGTTGACCAATCGACCAATCGGGCTTTTGAGTTTGGGACACAGCTCCCTCTCGAGTCCAGTCTGTGATCTCCGGATCCGTATTGTTATGTTTATCGCCTGGGGGAATTCCCCCTCCATATTTGCATATGAATAGAGCCAACAATAAAGTTTTACAAAGAAGTTACAGTTATTCATTCAGTTATTCATTCGCGAAGTCACGCAGAGAGTCAAGCGCGGGAACTCTGTTAGAAGACTGAAGGTCTTATATACCAGCTCGATGTTTGTTGGACAGATCCGGCTGTGACAGCTGAGAAGACTACCGATCTTCAAGTATCGCGGAAGGTTTTACAGGCTGACTTCCGTCTGACTCAAACGGAGACCTGTTGTGTTGATTATAAGGTCACACGCACCACTCCAGGTATAGTATTCTTCAAATATAAGTTTCATGTTGTTGCCGAAGCTAAAAATCAATAATTTTGGAAACTATCGGTCGCCAATATCGTTCCAGATATGTTCATTCTTTCCCATGATATCGTTGAATTACATGACGATAGTCGTGTCGTTTCTGCTAACAGTAAGGGGCAACGCTCGGGTGACCCTTGATCGATGATTCAAGATGGCTATGTTTGTTTTATAAGCTTAGCACTTTACCGCTAGCACCCGCACGTACTCAGGTCGAACACTGTGACATACAAACGGTGACGGTTACGGCCCGAGACGCCGTGCACGTGACATCCAAACTGAACATCCAGTGAATTTAATTAACGTAAACTAAATAAATCACAGATCTTAACTCTTAACTCCCAAGTACAGAAAGTAGCAATAAAGGTTTGTCTTTGTTTCACCGTGTAGCTCCCACCCTACAGTCAACACTGTCTGAATGACTCAAGCTCGGGTGTCGTTCTTGACCTTTGCCCAGTCGTGTGGGATTTCCCCTCGAAAATAAAAAGCACCTGATCCAGTTTGCGTCATGAGTCTGGTAAATACCGATAAAAAAGAGAAATACAAGAAATAAAAATCAAACGCCGAAACGGGTACGTTGCGGATCCGTGACAAGTGGTGTTGACTCATTTTTTGGCCGCAAGTCTACGAAATAATATAGCCTAAGCTTTGTCTCGTTGATAGTTGTGTTACACATTGTTGTGGCGAGGTGAGGCGAACTTCCGTGTCGGTGTAGGTGAGCCCGAACAAGATACACCATTGGAGTTTATATACCGAAAGGAATAAACCCATTCAAACACAGAAGAGATTTATACATCTGATTCAATACGGAATATCCTCTAAATATGCCAAAAAATTCAACTTATGCCAGAAGAGCCGAATCTAACAATGTATTTCGGATTCTATTGGAATACTTTGGAAACCTAAGGGAATCAATTATGCATTCTAGTACTGGATTCCCACTGCTGGATGTTGATTGTAAGAATCCATCAAAATCGATTCTGCTATGGCTCTATCACGAAACATTTCACATGGTGTTCCAAAAGGATATTTGGTATGTGTGAGGCTGGTTTCAAATCGCAAAATATCAAACAAACAAACAAACAAACAAACAAACTTGAAACTAAACAATCCCGGCGAAGTTTCGGGGAATGAAACTTTCAGCTTTATATGAGGCACCGTACCTCCTGGGTGGAGGGACGGTGTATGAGGAAACCTTTGTTAATTTTTCTGTCCGGCGAAAATATAAGAGACGACAAAATGGGCTCATATTTGTGTTTCTTTTTGCGACTAATGATATGTCAGCAAAATAAAAATACTGGAGGCCGAAAGGTGATTGACAAATGAGTGTCGTTGTCTATAAGTATATCGAAATAGATTGTGGTCATTACATGTGGTCATTACAAACTTGGAGGTCGACTGAGAAATGGTTATAATTTTTTGTACTTCTAGGACTGGTTAAGGACTCTGTCATCGTCGAACCCTTATGACATCACATTTCAGAGCAAGCATGAAGAACCTGACGATTGTGATCACCTTCACAATCATACTGAGTTTTCTTGCAGGCGAGGTACTGTAAAGTTATTTTTTGTTCTTGATATTGAAGTTCATGTGCAATATGGAATTTTTCACATTCGATTGAACAGAGATTTTTTATGTTAAAAGTTATACTTACTTTTGTATCAATTGAATCAAGTATTTTGAGCTGTCTTTTCGATAAGACATATTTCACTCGCCTCATGAAATCCTACCAACCTCTCAGTGAACAAAACGTCAAGGCTTCTTAATTTTTAATTTTTAGGTAGAATGCGCCTAGGGGACAGAGTTTCGGACTTTCAAAATTTTTACAATTTTTTTCCTACCACTTGCGGAGGGTCATTTGAAGCTTATGGACTTAATAAAGTTTTTTTTCGGCTTCATTTTGTGAAAGTTGGCAATACCATTTTCCTCCATAGAGATAACATATGGGTGGCGGCCATTTTGAAAATATCGGGTATTTTGTTTCTCTAGTACCTGATTTTGAACGTGAATCTCGATTTGTATTCTTGATTATGAATGAGAATGGTTGAAAGTTTTCTTAAAGAAACTTCGAGCAAAAGTCTGTCTTACATTTTTGAGGCGCGAACTACCTTAATTTCTAATATGATGTTTGCTTCGCTAACTTGTCGTCTGCTTTTCGGGACGAGTCTAACTAATGTATGAGTGACTAATTCCAACATTACATTGTCCATCGTGTCAATGTCAGTCCGTTCGTCGATATAATTCAGTATGCCATAACAAATAATCCGAATAACATTCCAAATGGAGTTTTAGTGAGAGAGAGAGAGAGAGAGAGAGAGAGAGAGAGAGAGTCTTCAATACCTTTTAGAGCAGGCATAATCACCGATTCACATACTATATGTACCGTTTATGAATACCTTACAAATTTGATATAAACGTTTTATGAATAGTATAGTCTGAGGAAATTAAGGGCTTTGACAGAATTTACCCAGGAGCCTCTTTTTTTTTTAAATGGCGTTGCGCTAAAAATTGTGATCCTTGAAAATTTGTGTTTGCATGATAACAAGTGACCCTCCCTAACTTTCATGCTCAAAAATAGTGACCCTCCCCTGTGCGCCAAAGTCCAAATCAAAGTCTTTTGTGACATATAATTGCTCAATTGACCTATGACATTTGACCTTTGAAAGTACAAAGAAATTATTTCAACCTTTACAAATAATCACTTTTATGCAAGGGAGTTTTAATCAATTTGATTAAAAAGAGGTCACATTTTGCAATGAATAATTTTATCAAATACTCAAAGTACAATTTGCTATTCAAAATTAAAAGGGACAATAGCTTTAATGTTTACCATCATTTATAGTTTAACTTGTAATTGAAACTCGGAGTACAACTATTGTTTGTCAAGAAACTTAATACAGCCTTAAAGTCACTATTTAACAACTATACTTATAAATTTAGAGATGAAGCAAGTTGAGTGGGGTAAAAATGTTTAAAAATTAACTCCTAGAATACCATGAGAACTATATAACAACGATTATAGAAAGATAATCGGATTTATATACATGCAGTTGTAGTTTTCATATTTTCAAGGGTAGACTGCCCTCTACGGCTAATAGAGTTCTATTCATTAGTGCCTTAGAGGGTGGGGGGTCACAACATTGCCCTGCCTCTTTTCGATCACCCCGCCAAACAAGCAGCTGACAGTTTGGTTTTTCCAACAATTTGTTTACTGTTGTGTAACTTTTTCCTCGCCAGTTGACCTTTGACCTGTGACCTCCTTTGTTTGGGGTTGTTCTGTAGTTTTCTCTCAAATCCAGGAAACTGGCGAGGAATTTTTCATGCTTTCCCATTTTTCATATTTCATTAAAACGTCAAGGATACTTGGCCTTTCGCTCCATCTCATCATTGTTTTGGTGATTATTTATCTCCCACAAACAGAGCAAAATGACCAGAAGTGGTTTAGTTTAAATGCAGGGATATAAAATAGTTTTATATGAAATTCAAATATCATATTTGTTATTCACATCTGTACTTTCAAGCACCCCCATTACAGTCAAGAACATTAATTTTTATATCGATTACCAACGTCTACAAATTATGCACAGATGTGTCTAGCTTTATTGAAAAATATAATAGTTTTCACATAGACTACCATTTATAGTGGATTGACCTTTTCGATGAAATCCAAAAATCTAGTTTCTTGAACACACATGCACTTTTCCTCCCACTTCAAGCAAAGTACATTTACATCAATAATCAAATATTAAAGAATGTAAATGTGTTTTGTTGGCGAAAATGGTGAAAAGTTTGGCCAGTAGGCTCTCATGCATTACGATTTGATATTTAAGCAATAAAGCACACCAAGCGATGGTATACCACGAGATTTTGACCAGTTCACGACATATATGCCACTCGCTATCGCTCGTGCATATATGAAGTGAACTGGTCAAAATCGAGTGGTATACCGTCGCTGGGTGTGATTTATTGCTATTATATCATAACAGTATATTGAAATTCTGACGTGGAACGTCAAAAACGGACTTTTACTCAAGCTAAGAGATCGCTCGCATGCCTGCCATGGTATATCGCCAATATACCATGGTTGTTATCGCGTCTCGACCAATCAGATCGCAGCATTTCCGCCATCAATATACTGGTATGATATAATTTGGGTTAAAGCACTATATCAGCCACATCTTACCTTCTTATACTTGCGACAACTGGTGACTCTCCCCAAATAGGTGGAATTTCATATGACCCTTCAAAAATGCTTGCGTGGAAGTGGCGGCGACCCATCTGCAAACGACATCGGCCCTCCTTCTTGTACATGTAATTTCTACCCAGTCTCCAAAACTTTTATGTATTTTTCTAATTATTTTTTTGTTTTTCTACTGTTAAGGTCTGCTCGGACCCCCCTCGTCGAAGCAGATGCCACCAGGTTAACTGCCCTCCCGGGTATGGAATTTCGGGTCCTTGCTTTGTCGACGAGCCGCCGCCTGTCTGTAAAGCGTGCACGAACGGAACTTTCTCTTCTCACTCCAGTCGATCCGCCAAATGCCGACCGTGCAGAAGATGCGACCCAGAGCGAGAAATGGTGCTGTGGCAGTGCAGCCCGACACTGGACACTGTGTGTGTCAAGTACCGACGACTTGACGACGACGGGAATGAATTTGTGGTGCGACCTCGAATTCTGATGCAGAAACCTATAGACAGTCATGTCATCACTGACATCTATAACAAATCGCGTCAAGAACACGCCGCTGAAAGAGAGCGGAAACGACAAGAGCTTGAGCGACTGAGGGCAGAAAACATGACTTTTGACAGTAACGTTACGGAAACTTTGAACACAGACATCGGCGTAGGAGGTCATGAGTTCTCAACGTTTTCGGCGAAGATGGACATCACGACTTCATCACGTGACACAACCGTAGCAAAGATTGATACGATCAGTAAGTATTCTTAAAAAAACAAAACGCTATCATTCTACTGAAGTTTCATTACTAAATCCATCAATGAGGTAATTAAGCTACTTATTAGGGAGCAGATGTCCTCATACATATCTTTTTAAACATTTTGAATTGTCTGACAATAAATACATATTCCGAACACCGCGAGCTTGCAAGTAAAATCAAAAGTTTGAATAAACTCTTAGAAGTTTAATGTAAAACGCGTATCTGCATTGATTAATAACAAATGTTTAACTTTTAGGTATAACGTCACAGACAAATGACCAGCATTTCACCATATCTTTACCTACTAAACACCTGACCGCTGTGACGATGATTGTAGACCCCGGTATAAACCTAGAGGAAGACGGTGACACGCCTGGCCAAATTCATCAGAGTACCGCCCTCTACACGGCGATTATCTCGACTGCCAGTTTCTTGGTTGTAATCATGTTACTTGCGCTTCTTATAATTCGGCGACGAAGGTAAGACGTGCACTGATTAGGAATTTGTACCGATCACCCAAGCAAATATTCTCATATTGTCGATTACGTCATTGAGAAGACTACTCAGACACTGTGCGGTGCAAGTCCAAGTTGTCAATGACATCCGTTGTGAGAAACATACTTACATGTACATCAGAAAAGTCTCTGACAAAACGTGCTTCTCAGACAAAAATCACCCCATAGGTTGTAACCCTACGCGTTGGTCTAAAATAATCCACATACGTAATAGTTACTGCAGGAAAATCAACACGTGACACCAAATCAAAGTATAACAAGTAAACAAAATTGCAAACTCGTCAAAATAATTAAATAACAGTTATTGCGGAACATCAATGACATTCCCTGATTCATTCACTGTACCTTTCCTTTGACCTTCGGGTAACTTTTCTTTTATCTACGACATGCATAATTCGTGCAGTTTTCTAAGACTTGAAAGCATTCAATGTGTAAGGCCAAAATCGTGCTTCCCGTTATCGTGCGCGTCATGTGAAAACATGCACGTCATAAAATCTAGGTTTGTTTCTTTCAGTGACAACCATTTTACTTTATGGCGGCCATGTTTGTATCCCCCCTCCAAAAGTGGGTTGACCATTTTTTAACAACCCCCCCCCTCCAAAAAAAAGAATAAAAGAAATTACGCATCGTTTTTGAATCCGACCAAGGACAAGAAATATATTTTGGCTGTAGGACATCGAGAGATGTTAAAAGTGATGTTGACTTTACCGTTGGTGGCGCTGCTAAAACTAAAGAGGCGGCTAAAATATACTGCTGTCGACACGAGTTCCTCAACACTGCGATACCCACTACAAGTACGTCAGATTCCGCCATGAACCACAGAACCGAAAATAAAATGCTCGTTGGCAAGTTCCGAATAAAAGTTACACAAATGCAGGCTATCGACAGTGTAAGGCGACCTGATGGATTTTGGCCGAATTCAGACCAAAAAAAGACCCGCGCGTCGAAGGCAAAGAACGCGCACTAGCCCCAAATGATGCGCCGTAACGAAGCGAAGGCAAAGGGGCAACGGTAGACCGAGTATACACCGTGTTGGCTGATTGAGTCTTCAAGGTGTCCAACATACTGTGTGGCCTACCTCAGCTCTCATTGATAAGTTGATGTAGCTGCGATACTGCATACTGCATCTTTTGGTGCTTTGTTTTGACCACATCGCGTTACAAGATTTATAGGATGAGTATCTGGAACTTTTGATGATGTTTTTTTCACTTTTTTTATTTTGGTTTCTAAAGTCAACCATAATTTCTTGTTCTACTTCCCGAAAGCATATGTTGAGGTACATAATATTCATAATGTAAACCAATAAACTGCTATTATTGTTGATTTATACTGGTCTGAGATAGAATTCAAATATAGCGAACAGCTATAGTGGGTGTTTCAACATGCTTTGGGGAGAAGAATAAGAATGACACACAACACAGAATTTTCAGTTATTGATACTGTGCATACTGAATTAAAGAAACACACTACACACGCACACACACGCACACACACACACACACACACACACAATCACAAACAGACAGACCGTGAGGGAGGTAGAAAGCTTATAATTAAAATTTCAGAGATTATTTTTTTCTTATTAAGTTAGTTCGCGCCTCAACATTAAAAGACTTATCTTTGCTCAATCGTTTCTAAAGAAAAAACTAACAATTCCCTTTCGAAATCAAGAATAATAATCAGGGATAACAAAATTTGGTAAGAGAGAAACAAATTACTTAATATTTATCGACAATTGGCCGATATCCTGTGTATACTCTATCTATGGAATAAAATAAAATTTTCGACTTTCACAAAAAACTTTATTACTCTATGAGCTTCAAAATTACTCGCCACAAGTGATAGACCAAAGACGTACTGAAAAAAGTTGGAGAGTCCAACTATCTGTCCCCGTGACGCATTCTACCTTGAGTTATGGCGGGAATGTTGAATGATCTCTCTGCCATGTGCTTTCAGCAATGCTTACCAGTACCACAGCTTGTATCTTTTATCAGTGAATCTTGTTTTGCAAGGCCCGTCTGATGATGAGGACTTGCGCAAGGAACGAACGTCAAGGATGTCAGCCCGGTCATAACACTGCAATTGTTACAAAACTGGAGGTGATTCTATTATATCTTTGCCACTTTGATGTCTGTGTGTCTCCGTAGCCATATTTTAAATTTACTTTCTATCCACGTCATCGGATAAAAATCCAAATTCTTTAAAAAGTTTTTCGTCAGGCAAAAACGATATTCTACTTGATTTGGTTGAGAATTCTTAACAAATACATATTTTTGCTCCCTACATTGCCATAATTGCAACTGGAAAACTTCTTTTTTCTTCTAGTTGTCTGAAATAGACATTTTTATATCGGTACATGTGTTTACATTACAGTGAATTATCTTACCGATAAGTTTTTTGAAATGTGTTTTTCATTAGAACACTGTCGTTATTTTCAATTTTCCATCCTGATTGTGTTTTAAGTATGATTGGAATTATCACAGTAAAGAAATAATGGGAACATCTGATGAGCAGACTGCAGGTGACCTAAGATTAAATGTAAAATCTTTACTGCAAATAAAACCATAAGTGTGTCATAAATAATACAAACAAAAAAATTCATGTTTGTTTATTTTGTTGTATGTAAGCTACGTCTAAGACACACAACAAAAGTACCGTTTCAGTCTCAGCTAAATGTGCAATGAATTAGTCAAATGTTACCTCAGATGCCAGTAGAGAACACCATTTCCACGCCAAAATTTCATTTTTCTCCTTCCGAGAGGTTGGACACCCCCTCTCCCCTCGTTCGCTACGCTCACTCGCCACTCTGTGGCTTGGCTCCCTCCGAATCGCAGTCCACCCATCTATACTTTCTTCAATTACCTGGCTACTTTTAAATATAAGGACAACACTGCTATTTACAGTCTGCACTTCCGTCAACAACTGACGCATTTTTAACAAATTCACCGACAAACGAAAGAAACCAAGTAAATTCCAAATGAAGTCATTATCCAAATGTTTGACGTCAATTTTTTACATTTTTGTGTTCATCTATCATTTGGCAAACCTCAATGTAAGTGAATTCGAAAACACTCACCCTATGACCAATTCAAGGTAGAATACGCCTCGAGACAGATATCCGAGACTCTCAAGTTAATCCAACGCTCTTCTGGCCTACAACTTGTGAGGGCTTAAGCTCTCGGAGTCACAAAAATCGGTGCCGTCCTAGTTTTTTCGAAAATCCGTTTTACATTTTTTTCAGTGACTTCGAAAGGCATTATAGCCATGTTGAGTTTCAAATTTCAATGAAAATATAGGGTAGTTTGTTCCTATTAGTAAAAACTTTGCACAGTGACCCTTGGTTTACATTCTTGATTTGCTAAAACTTGAATGTAAAATTTCAAATATTTGGACTCTCAAACTGTTTCAATAGTTTTGCCTACTTATGAGTGCTCATTAGTGCCTTAATTGGCCTATTGTTCGGTGTATATGTGTTGGTAAAAATTGAATTGTTCGTGGTGGTAACCGAAGTTTGAACTGAAACTTCATTTTGAAACTTCATTTCGCAAGGGGACATTCTTTACAAACCGTTAAAAGCAAAGGTTACATTTTAACTTTCGAGGTGCATACAACTTTAACCATTATTCCCACACTGTCATTCTGCGACGCACAAGTATGTCACACACGATATAGCTGCCAGTGGTATACACACGATATAGCTGCCAGTGGTTTTAATGAAAATTTGTTTTTATTACTTACAGTGCCATCAGAATGGGATATGTTACGGAGAAGTTACAACAGCAGTGATCGGAAAGAGTAACAATCCTGTCAGTAACTACTTGCCACCGACAACTCTTGACACCGGTGAAAATGGTCAGTTTTCCACCTGTCACGGTAGTGACGTTTCATCAACAAGAGTTCAAGACTTGCAAACTGCCAGCAAGATTACTAACAAGAACGAGGCTGCCGCGAGAGCAACGGAGTCACCATTGACAAGCAACCACCTGCACAATCCAGATAACATCTACGACATCATTTTCGAGGGACTTTTCGACCAGAAAGGCGGAGTTTTGTCTCATGAAGATTCTGACGTTCAGTTGCACATTCCAAGAGGGGCCATACCGTCTGGTCAGAAACAGCCAATCATCGTTAAAGTGAGTCTGAGAGTGAGCTATTTCAACGTCGGCCTCACAGACGAACAGATACCTCTCACGCCTGTCGTTGAATGTCTCTCTCCCGGACTTGAGAACTTCCTCGATTATATCACTGTAAAGCTTCCACATCGCGCCTTGCTGCCAGGAAAAGATGCGAAATCATGGCGATTTCTGGTACACTACAACCAATCAATGAACCCGAGAGACAAGTCTTGGCTTAAGGTAGACCAGTCAGAGCTCAGCGTGGAGAACAACGTCGTCGTGCCGGTAAAGTTCACCGTCGATGAGAAATACGTGAACGTTCGGACGAAACACTTCACCAAGTTCACCTGTTCAAGCTGCGGCAAACAGCGGCCGATATTCGCCATGGACGCCGTGGCCTACGGAAAGTACATACCAGAAAGAGAACAGGTTGCAGTCAAAGTCTACCTATGCGATACCATCAAGGAAACTAAGGTGAGAGTTGCTGCCGAGGAACGTTGCTATTCGAACAAATCAGCAATTGGAATTAAACCCAAAGTAGCGGACGGTGACTGGCAGATCTCCTGTCTGGACAATCCATCAGAGAAAGACTGGAAATGGCAGATCAACGAGACTGAAGGTCTTCTGCCTCGAACTCAGGTAAATCTATGACTGTGATTCTAGTATCTTTAAGCTTACCGTGGACAAACTGATCGAAATTCGGCAGGGGTTGCCGAATAAAAAGCTGGCACGCTAACCCCACAGCTCTCCGTGAAACAAAAATGTTTCTATGATATGCGTAGAGCGCGTCCTTGTTTGAAAGATTTCGTCTTTATCGTTTATTATGTGACTTTTTTTCTGAGTATTTTTTTCTGAACTACATACTACATACATGTTGTTACAATATTACCAGGTATTTTGTATACTTAAACCATTTTCGTATATTGATTAATTATGAAGGATATAGCGGTGCCCTCCATGTTTTCTGTACCACACATGATGATGTAATTATATGACAAATGCGTATATATGTGGAAATGATCTGAATGACTCTATGTGATTTCCTTTCAGGTTAAAACCATGAACGAGATCGTCAGCTGCTGCTCTGAGAGCCTTCCACCCTACGCCGAATTCTTGTTTGAGCCCAAGTTGACTTCCGAGTGTGGACCGCCTAACTATTTCAAAGTTTACTTTGCTTTGCAACAAAGTCTACCCGGTGAAATGACAGAACAAGAACAGAAGATTTTGTCATTAGATCTTTCCGTGAATAAGGTGAAAATTTGAAAACATTTTTAATAAATGCGAAACATATAATGTAGGTGGAAATTTCTAATACTTATAAAAGGCGTGATGAAACTAGCTAAATCACACACCACTCAAGCACATCTTTTCAAGGTTTCGGGATGAAAAAATCAAACCGAAAATTTTTATTGTCGCCGAAGCAAAATTTAGATACACTGTAAGGTATTTCGCATTTTTGTCTGAACACACCAAATGCTCACTAATATTTTTTCAGGTTTAAATAACGTTAAAGAATGTTAGACATTTCTACATTCAGAAATAGGACTGTTGTGTAAGCCTACTGACGTAATGTTGGTAATTTCTTTTCTCCAGGTACCAACATCAGGCGAGCAAGAGCAAGGGAACTTTGATCCACAACACAATCTTGGTCTACCACGTGATACAAGTATGTCGCAATATTGAATTCATTGAATGACCGGTTTTAAACATAAATACGTACAGATAGATACACCTCTACAGAGCATTATTAGATATAGGAAACGACAACAACAACAACAACAACACAACCAGCAATTTTAAAAACAAGAACAATAACGATAATAATATCTTTATTTATTATCATTACAATCATCAACATAATATTGATAACACCACTCTCGATGTATAGGTGACAAGAAAACCTGTATTGCAAAACATCAACAAGGTATATTAAAAGTGATAAATGTCTCATCGAGAATATGGTAGTGGCAAAGAAATAAAAAAGAACAGTTATTGCAATGTTAAAAGTCTTGAAATTTATTTCAATTTTTAAACAAATGCTTTTGTTTTTGTCTTATATCACAGTATGTGACCCTTCTGGCTTACAAAAAGTGTGCAAAGAACTTGATCTTTTCCAAGCGAAATCACTTGTTCGTACATTACTTCCGAACCACAACTGTGAAGCAGATCTTGAAAATATCGAACACAATAATCATGATACACGCGAAAAGAAATACCAGTTCTTGATTTACTGGCCAAAAGTTGCTGGGATCCGGGCTACCTATGAAGCCTTGTATAATGCACTGATCAAAGAGGAAATGCGGAAAGCAGCCGAAGTTGTTGCAGAAATATGGCGCTATGAAGCAGGACGAAAAAAGCCAAAGATGACGCAAGTATAGACATGATATGTGCTTGTTTGTTGATTTCACTGTTATTGCAAACTCCTGTAAATAACAGTACTGGGACGGATTCATTTAGCTTGATCTTCACACCAGGCTCTCAGCACGAACAGCTGGTTTTTAGGTGATTGCCATGATGCCCTCAGATCTTTCACTGGGATCTGGAGTTTATCACTTCGCCGTTGGTGGCATCAGGTCGAAAGAGACTGGCGTCGGTATAAACGGCTGATGGGTGGACAAAAATCGCGCTGATCGAAATTTGAGATTTGTTACTACGCGCGTATGATGGCAGAAACTCGGACAAATTTGTTGTTTTGCAACAGTGTATTACTGCTGTTGGTTGTTTAGTAAATTGACATGTGGTTTTTACAGTTTCGATCTACAATGTTCGAGAACAATTCTGCATCAAAATGTAATGTATTCTTGATGTACATATTTAGACTAAGTCTTGCTGTTATGTAAACCATCTTACTGTGTGCATACTATTAGTAAAAAAAACACAGGGACATACATAACAAATACATAATGATATCATCTTGTTAAGAAAAGGAGAACGCGTTGAATTTCTGATGATATAGTACACGGAGTTCCGCGGCGGTTTTTGTATTTCGAATTTTTCTATTGTAAATTTGAAATATAAGGGCTTAATCATGTATTCTTGTATTTCCTTCAGCGGGGCGCTTTATTCAAACGGTTTGTTAAACTTGGATACTTTGGAGACCAAATGTAAAATGTGTAAAATGTTAGCAAAGAACGCTTTGAGGTCAAATCATGAACTTCTCCAAATTTTTCGTTCCGAATGTTACTCATCATAAATATCAAACATGTGTGACTTTTAGTTCAGATATCTGTGTATCTGTCTGAAGATTGCAGGGTGCATGAAACTAAGGTAAGAGATATTATTACTTTGTACTTGAGGGAATTTGTGTTATATGTTACTAAAATTTCATGCAGCTCACAATCTTCTGACTTTTTACTTGGTCTGTATTCCCATCTGTATTATTTCGAAAACGAGGATGAACACCTGAGAACAGGGGAAAATCTAGTCTGAAGATTGCGAGATTCGTGAAACTCAAGTAACATATATTATTACTCTGGATTCAAGACAGTTTTTATTATTACTTGGAATGCTCTGCTTTTAGTATCGACTACTGTAATTTTGACACAAACAAACAAATATATAAATATATATATATATATATATATATATATATATATATATATATATATATACATATATATATGTATAAGTAAGTGTATATATATATATATATATATATATATATATATATATATATATATATATATATATATATTCCGAGAAGTATACAGATGTCCTTGTGGGAAATTACAGTGCTCGATCTGGAAAGCAGAGCGTTATAAAAGGTAACACAGATTACTTCAAAGTAATAATATCTGTTACTTCAATTTCATGAAACGTAAAACAAACCAGATATATTTTTTATTGTTTTGATATTGTTGAAAATATGCAAATTAGCACAAAAAAGGCGTTTTTGATAAAAATCTTCTTCTTCATAACCGCTGGTCAGACAGCTTTGATATTTGGTGAACAGGTCCCCAGGGATAACTCAACTTAGATTTGTTCAAATTGTGATGAAATATGCAAATCTGTATTTTTAAGGAATTTTTGTCAAAAATTTATTTCATTAAAACCGCTTGTCTGACATCTCTGATATTTCGTATACAGGTTCAAAGGGATGATCAAAATGTGGTATATTCAAATTATGATGAAATCTACAATTTTGTATTTTGGGGCAATTTTTTTTCATTTAAAGTAAAAAAAATTAATTCTAAAAAAGTTCTAACCTGATAGCGTTCATATTTAGTATACAGATTCCTACAGATGAACTAAATACGATATATTGTAATTATGATGAAGTCTGCAATTTTGTATTTTTGGCGCAATTTTTGGCATTTTAGTCAAAAAATTTGTTTCTCAAAAAGTGCTTTTGTATGATACCTTTGATATTTGGTTTACAGGTTCCTTGGGTTGTCTTATCGTTATGTATTGAAATTTGATGAAATCTTCAATTTTTGTATTTCTTGTTCAATTTTGGCCATTTTGGTCAAAATCTTTGTTTCTCAAATGTTACACATCTGATAGCTTTGATATTAGGTATACAGGTTCCTAGGCTTTATCTTAATATTATATATTGAAATTATGATGAAATCTTCAATTTTGTATTTTTGCAGCTAATTTTGCCATTTTTGGTGAGGCCATCCTGAAATGAGCTATCAAAGATTTCCACCTTCATCATCAACACATGTGTCACAAAAATTTATTCTCTACATAACACAGTGGAGCTCTTTTGACTGTTAGATCGCTTGTGTTTTTAAATTCGCTGGTCAGACAGCTTTAATATTTGACATACAGATCCCAAAGGATAATTTCATACAGTCAGGAAATACTTAATTTTGTAGCCAGGTCTATAGTACCTTCAGGGACAATGGCCCTATGCTTAGACTTTCTGACATTCAAGCGATAGATAAAGTTGCTATTTTTCAAGTTATTTCTGGTGTTTTCGTTTCATTATTCAGAGTTATTTATGTTGTTCTGCTCACTGAAACGTGTTGAATTATTACAATTATGTACTCACACCTTGCGTATACACATGACAATATACTGACGACGTAATGCATTGTATAGACCATAAGTTATGACTTCGAAACACCAATTGTTCAGTACGAGCAGGAAGAGAGTAGAGGTCTGACGACTGGTAATGATGTCTACCATTTTTCAGTGAACTGAACACCTTAAATGGCTGCAATTGCTCACATGTAAAACCAGATATGAACTGAAAATGCTCACGTGTTTAATTATATGTTGCAGTTATGTGTAAATTTGAACCTTTGCCATATGTTTGCAACTTCATTGAAAGTGTTATGATCAACATAATGAATAATATTCACCACAGATTAATTTTAAATCCAAGTATATATCCCTAATCAGGAAAGTTCATTAAAATATGCAAATTAGGAATTGACTGAAATGTTTCATTAAATATGCAAATTATGAATTGGCTGAAGTAAAAATGTTAAATGACTTTCAATAATGTCGTATCATAGTATCTTTAATGTACAAAGCAGTTCCTCAACTTTGATCTAGTCAAGACAGATAAATATCCTTAATTAGGAAAATTCATTAAATTTGCAAATACAGAATCGGCTAAAGTAAAAATGCTCAATGACTTTTAATGCTGTATCATAGTATCTTTAACGTACATAGCAAGTTTTGTTAAATTTGGTCTAGTCAATACAGATAAATATCCCTAATTAGGAAAGTTCATTAT
>LD352968.1:24390-37047 GCA_001465055.1 Ptychodera flava
AAACTAATCAGTTCTTGCCATTTGCAAACTGAATCTATATATCAGATTTAATTCTGATCTGATGAGCCGTTTTTGAGATATTGAGCACACAGACAGACAGACAGACACACAGACAGACAGACACACAGACAGTCAGACACACAGACAGACAGACAGACAGACATCGCTGCGACATATGCTCACGTGTGTCAACACGTGAGCAAAAAATCACCGAAATACTTTTAGGCCTAAAGGACTTCATCCCACTACCGTTGAAATTTTACATGGCTGACTTTTATCAACGTATTGATAACGTAGATCCTTAAATTGATATCTCGATGTTAATTCAATAGATCTTTCGTAAATGTAAACCATAGCTACAATCATTTGTCCTGTTTTCTTCCGTGACAGGGCTCGCAATTAACGGTAGTCCCGCGTCCACAGACTACCAACTTTCCTCTTTGGCTACCAAAATCCATGGGTAACCCTCACGGACTACCAAAGCCTGAGACCTGAAATTCGGTCAGTACTTGGCATGCCATGCCGGGTCCGCCACTTTTGGACGAGCTATTAAAATGCAGTCAAACCCAGCTGGACAAATACAGGCCAGACTGTGACCTTGTTATGCAAATTACTAAGACAACTAGTCATGCGGTGGAACCTCGCAACAAAGTTTCAATATCTGAACTGACAGGCACAGGAAATGATGACCAATGAAAACGCATTTTCGTTGCATTTTGATCATAATGTATCAATCACAATTATACGGAAATTATTTCTCCATCCTACAGAAAGTCCCATGGTCTATTTTTAGCCCTGCTACATTATGTCTCAGTGCTGAGAAGGTCGTGTCATTGTTCTGACGACTATCAAAATTAGCATACAACACCGAGAGTAAAACGGGTTGTCACCAAACTTTTGAGTATAACTATCGTCCATTGTACCTGTTTCGTTGGGTATTAAAGGTGTGCAATATTCACACCAAATGACTAGAAAATTCACTTTATCATGTTTATGGGCAGAATCTTGAAAAATAGCCTTTTTGTCTCGGTAGCCAAAAAAGATATCCCTGAACTAAAATATGCATGGGCTACCAGCCATTGTCACTGGGCTACCAACTTCAGAAAGTGCTAGCCCAAGTGGACTACCAGGGAAAAAAGTTAATTTCGAGCCCTGCGTGATGACCTAAGTCACAGTGTAAAGATTGTCCGCCTTAACACAGGACACAATCTCTCTATCACATGATATGCAGAGAACGTTTCAAGCCTTATTGACATTATTTGTGATTATGTAATTTGTAATATCTAGAACAAAAAATAATTCAGATTCTGATCATCAAAAAATAGAGAGTGTTTTTATACAACTACCAAAACAATAAACAATATTTAGGCAATAATGTATCCCCCTACGCCCACAATGGACGAATCCAAACATTGCAGGACCTGTATGGAGGTGAAGCCGAGTACATTATGGAGTGCAAGACTTTGCTTGAGTCTATTTTTGATTGGAGGTGATACATTATTGCTAATCATTATTTCACAGTTTTGGCATTGCCGATGAAAAAATATTAGGCCACAACGCTTGATAATCGGTTCATTATCAGTAATCTGGTTGATGACATCACAGAAGTTCACTGGTATTGACAAAGGTATAATTTCTTTTACCATGCATGTAATTTCATGCTGCAACATGCCAAATTTGCGAGACTGTGAATTGCATCGACTTAAGTTTTGCTAGAATTAAAAAGTAATACTTTTTATTAAATCAGTAATTTACACGCAGTGCTGCAGAATTAAAATAATATAATATTTTCATCATCGTGGGAACAACTAGAATAGCTGTGTGACCAATGGTCGGGATTTCTGGCATCGCACGGTTCTCCTCCTTGCAATTACCGTAAAAGAAGATGATTCTCCATTTTCCAAAGAAAATAATTTCCGTTTGATAGATGAAACAGATGTCGTCCACGGTTATGTCAATGTCAGCGTTTGGAAATTTAAACAACTCCCTCTTGAGGTCAGTTCTTGATGTATTGCGACCCCAGACTCCAACCCCAAAGTGAATGCTACCCATGATGTCATTAGACGCTTGCACGAGGGGTTTCCCCACCAGTATATTTGCATATGAATCACTGCAAAGTTTCCAACAAGTTATCCACTCGGCGTGAGCACCGCCAGTCCATCGCGGGAATTCTTGCAAGACTATTAGGTCGATCCACAGTGAATTGATCGTCTGTTTGACATTTCCATATGTGTATGTCTTGCCAGACAAAGCGCTGGTTTTTGTGCTGATTCAACTAGTGGTTCAGAGTTTGCTAAGGATTTTACCAAACAACTTCCGTCTTGACCCGCGTCAGAAACGGATACCTGTTGATCTGTAAAATTATCCGTTTTACTGAATAGCGTCCCACGGCACGCGGTTGGCTGCCAGCGTCACAGACGAACATTTTGAGAAATTGTAAGCTTTTCTCATGCTCAAGGTATGTTCCCTCTTTTTCGCTCTTTCGTAAAAATTACATCTCCGCTGTTTCTGCAAGCTGGTTGAAGTCCTGAGTTCTGCTAGAGCCTGAGAGAGACAAGGCCGCGGCCGATTGACTCTGAATTAACATGGCGACAATTGAATTGTATACTACAGCCGCGTCGTCACACGACGCCTCTGTTGAGTTGAACAACATAAGGGTGAGCTAAAGTCAATCCAAAAAGATGAAAGCTAAAGTAGACTTTCATTGTCCATGTAACCCCACGCTCATACTTGGTAAACATATGAATTTACTTTACGTCAATAATTAAACCGAATACTCCATGGGACAATAGGTTTGTAGGCTTGTATTATGTGACTCTCGGCTGCCATGAAGGGCCACTGTGTGATGACAAGAAATTGTGGTATTTAATTAGGTCATCGGCCGTGCCGATTTTCCAATGTAAATAAAATTAACTGATTAACATGTGTTCATGTGCTCTGAAAGAAAAGACAAAAAGTTCAGAGAAGAAGTGTCGAAACAAAAGTACGTCACACTTCTATTTACATAGCTGTTTTTGACTTTTCAAAATCGTTCGGCTATGACTCAACAGAAATAATTGAATGAGTATACAATGTCTGTGAGCAATTTGGCGTTGTTAGGTGCTCACTCGTGTTTTAGAACTGCCAATTGGTCGCGAACGCCGCAACCAACAACTCCAGCTTATGAATGTACGTACATGCCGTGCTAAGCAATATCGTACACTTCTCTCAACTGTAATTACTTTTGAACTTCAAGCGAATAGAAAGCTATTCTATATCGTAGTAAATCGCACATTTTCCAAATTTCAGTAATTATTCAATTTTTGTAGATATGGAAATTTGAAATGGACTTATTGTTCATTCTGGTGTGCGACACGATCAATGATAAATTTTAATAAATTTGGTCTTCTACAACTGATTATCTTATTAAATATATCAATAAATGATACAAAAATAGGCACAGATTTGCGTGTGAAATTGACCTTAGACAATAAACTAGTTTTTTTATTGTTTTGTCTGACACAGCCCCTGCGTTTGATGCTGTGACGATTGTTGGTCAGTCTTGCGCGGCGTCGTTCACAGTCCGACTCAATATCGAAGGCTAGGTTCATAGTCAGCTCGATGGCCGGCGTACTGCCATGGTTACATTATTTATACAGTGTATCAAACCTACCAGCCCGCCGATATGTAGTATGCGCCTCGAAAGTGAAAGACCTAAACTTTTGCTCAAACTTTCCTTAAGGAATCTTTCAACTATTCTCTTTCAAAACCAAGAATAAAAATAGGGGGTCATTTTGGTACAACAGAAACAACCCAATATTTACCGATATTTGAAATTCAAAATGTCCGCCATCACTGTGTTAACTATATGGAGAAAAATAAAATTTTCGAATTTCGAAAAACTAAGCCGGTGAAAAGTTTTCTTTCACCAAGAGCTTTAAAATGAACCCCACAAGTGGTATATCAGAAAAGAATTGTAAAAGTTTGAGAGTCCGAATATATGTCCCCGAGGCGCGTTCTATCTTAAAGTGACATAGACCACTCGTCCTTTTTGACCATCAAGGAATAATTTTATGTATTGCTAGAAACCTCTAAAGTTTTTATTCCGGCCATTGTATGGTATGGACCGCTGGGCTGCTATGACGCAGCCTACGCATGCCATGGTGTCTCATTGATTGAAAAAGCAGTTGAAAACATTCCAGCTACTACAACTTTACGACTGCACTTATGTGTGTTGTGTTCCACAAAAGTTAATTAGGCCCAAAAAAAGAGAAATGTTTCTGGTCAGGTCTTTCTTTAAAAAATGGTGCGGCGAAGGGCATTTTTTTTCCCCTCAAGATAGGGAGGAGGGTCAGTTTTATAGTTTTATCAATATAGTCACATATATATTGTTCATGCAGTCCCTGATCATGCCCCCCAAAGAATTTTCTCTTTCTCTTCAGCCATTTTGGTTTGGTGTCAGCCACGGCCGCCGGCCACTAACAGAAAAAAAGGTGACGTGCTGTTGTTCAAGTGACGCGCGCGCTGACCAGAAACATTCCTTTTTTTAGCCTCATAGTGAATTTCAAAAAAGCTTGGAAATACAACGTGCTTTGGTGATAAGAAAAACTCAGGCGATAGAAAATGACGCCAAGTGCAACAATTAAACCCAATACGACGTTCTCCTTGCCACAGTCTTCGTCAGTTTTGCCGCGCCCTCATTTAAAAACTCAACCGTACACCTTTATCACATTTCCCGTTGATGAACTGCACAGAACGCTAACGACCGGTGTATGGGTCGGTACAACGATTGGTATTTAATTTCCTACATTGAACGTGTTCTGCAAGTGAGAACTGTGGGCGTCGTATAAGGTTAAATTTCCGCAAAATCTATCAAAGGAGAACATTTGCAATGGATGCAGTTAGCGTTATTTTCTATGGCCAGAAATGATTTTTCTAATTACCCAGCAGGCAAGCTATTTTGAAATTCACTGTAAGGATGAACGCGCAGAAAAACAAAACAAAACCAAAAAATGAAAACAAAAACCAACGGTATTGTGCAGTTCTGCTCGGCAAGCAGATGTTCAACGCTCCGACACTATAATTCTGTACAAGGTGTAAAGATGTCGTCTACAGTTTGTAGAGCCGTAAATCTTTAATTATTCAAATTAATTTACAGTTTTCTTTTCTGTCGAGTTCACCTTTTTTGTCCTTTGTAAATGCAAAACGCACGGGCCAATGAAGTTAGCTGAAGAGCGCCCCAAACGACGATTGTGATAGAGTACGCAATTTGTGAATTACTGACTACATTTTACAAAATTGAGCAAAGCAGCTTACATATCTATTAATCTTGAAAAGTTAAAAACAAGACGCAAAATGTGTGAAAGTTTGATAAAATTGACAACACTATAGGAATAAACTGTTTCACCAAATAAAACTTTAAATACCTGAAATTTTGGAAATATTAATAATCATTTTTGTCACAAATTCAATTATTCTATACATTAACTCATTCGTTCATGAAGCTATTATTATATTTTAAAGTGGGGATCTTTACCGCCAGATGTCGTAATTTATTTGTGTTATTGCAGTTGGCCCGGGAGAATGTAAGACTTCCTCTCACTGCATAAACTCGAATTGGTCTGTTGATTTTCAGTGATTTTCATTAAAGAGATCACTCTTAATCGTTCTTTTGTAAAGAATATCAAGCATGATGACGTCCCGTAAGTTTTGTTATGCCCAATGTAGGAATTCAAAAATATTTTACTCAAAATTATGGCAATATTTGCGATTTTTCTGATCGTACACACTGAACCCTTTGAGTGCTGTAATATTTCCCACCAAAATTTTAGTGCAACATTTTAACAATTTGTATGAATTTTCTGTAATTTGTTTTATTATTTTGGACCAAACAGACATCACATTTCATTGGCTACAGGTTTTTATCAAAATTTTGGCAAAAATCTGAAAAATTTGACTGAGGTACATTAAATATAGACGACGAAAGTTGACTTTGGCGCTCAAAGGGTTAAAAACACACTCGCCATGCATCACACAGAAGTCAAAGTAGCTCATTATTAAAAGTGTCTCGAAAATGAAGTCCTGGCTTGCGTTCATGACGCTCTTTTGTTTTATTTAGAAACGATTGATTTCAATGTCCCCTTTTATGGATTGACCTTTAGGATTTATTCAAGAAACCAAAGACCTAAGAACCACTCATTGTGTCACGCTCGAGACCAAGCATGAAAAACCTGAAGATCATCATCTTTATCATTATACTCAGTCAAGTCGAGGTGAGTTCAATAACACTCTCATTGAAAGAGGGTGGGCGGAAAATTCTACATTACAGTAATTGTACATTTTGAATCTCGAACTTTGTGCGTTTCTAGTCGATAAACGGTTAAGTACATGTACTATAACTGAAAATCCTTTCTGTCGATGTTCGATCAGAAAAAATTGTCAAGGCTTCCAAAATTGATTTTTATTTGAGACGTACAATTTGAACGGTGAAGGGTTTCTTTAACAAAGTGCCTTTAAATGTCGCGAGCTTATGTACCTTGTCATTTACTTTTAAAGAAACAAACACGATTGGGACTAATTTGGGATAATTGGCTCTTCATATTTTTCAAATTTCTTAAAAGAATCAGGTGCCCTACAGCAGAATGTTGCAATATTACAAATTACTCATAAAAACAAGATTGTAACTTAAAAAGAAAAGCAGATGAGCTTACATTTGCTGATTAAACAGACATTAATTCGTCATCCAATTATCTATCCCAAATTAATTCCAATCGTGTTAACTACTATTTACAATTCATATTGAGCAACACACATTCTCTAAAATATGAATCCAGAGAGAGAGAGAAAGAGACAGACAGACAGACAGACAGACAGACAGACAGACAGACAGACAGACAGACAGACAGACAGACAGACAGACAGACAGAGACCGGGGTCACTCCACGTAAGATGTAAACGTGATAAAGGATAGATTTCAACGAAACATGAAATGAGCATGCATAGTTTAATTGGTTATTTATTGATTTATTGATTTAATTTATTTCGGTAAGCATGGGCGAGAGGCCCATTTACAGTCACCGCAATTTACTTATACAAAAAGATGAAACACGGCATCTGTCGGTAGTTAATCGACCAGTAATAGGCATTGATTTTCCTCCCCGTGTCAAACAATGAGCTAGACCTACTACTTTTGCCTCATGGGCGAACCAAAAAAGTTTGCCTCAGTGCAATTTGGTCAGAAAAAGTCACGTGATTTAATATCCTACTGCGGGTGGGTCATAAGACGTTCGTCGTGTAAAAAAATTATCCAGGCTTAATTTTGTTTCGGTTTCAGTAGGTCTTTTGCGAAAATGCAAAGGATGGGTGGCATTGAACTTAAACGTTGCGCAACCTTATCAGTCGAAACAGACCAAGACGTGATATTTTTTGAATTATGGCAAACCGTATATTGTGACTATGTGGAAGTTGAATAAACTGCAACGGTATAGTAATTACATATTTTTGTTTTATTGAATGAATTTACTGATGAAATTTTATATCATTCCTAATGTGTAGGTTTATTCCGACTCTCCGCGTCGCAGTAGATGTCATCAAGTTAACTGTCCTCCCGGGTATGGAATTTCTGGTCCTTGCTTTGTCGACCAGGATCCGCCTGTCTGCAAAGCGTGTACGAACGGAACTTTCTCTTCTCACTCCAGTAAATCCGCCAAATGCCGGCCGTGCAGAAGATGCGACCAAGAGCGAGAAATGGTGCTGTGGCAGTGCAGCCCGACACTGGACACTGTATGTGTCAAGTTTCGGCGACTTGACGATGACGGGAATGAATTTGTGGTACGACCTCGAATCTTGATGGAAAAGCCCATGGACAATCGTTTCATCGCTGATATTCACAACAAGTCGCGTCAAGATCACGCGGAAAGACAGCGGATACAGCAAGAACTGGATCGAATTAGGGCAGAAAACACGACTTTCGACGATAACGTTACGGAGACTTTGAACAAAGGCATCGGCGTAGAAGGTCATGAGTTCTCAACGTTTTCGCCGGAGATGGACATCACGACTTCATCACGTGACACAACCGTAGCAAAGATTGACACGATTGGTAAGTACCAATATCGTATATAATTTTTAAACAAAACGCTGTCATTCTCCTGATAGAAGATTCACTGTTGAATTCATTCATGAGGTTATTAATTTGCCTATTGGGAAGCAGATGTCCTCGTATATATATTTTTATAAAACATTTCGAATCGTCTGACATCATTCATTACACACATATTTCGACCACCGCGAGCTGACTACTAAATCATAAGATTAAATAAAACCCCTCAGAAGATTTGTTCAAAGTTACCATGTAAAATGCGTATCTGCATATTGGATCATTAACAAACGTTTAGCTTTTAGGTAAAGCGTCACGGACAAATGATCAGCATTTCACCACATCTTTGCATACACATCTGAACAATGTGGGAAATGAAGATCCCGGTATCGACCTAGAGGAAGCGGCTGAAGAGGGTGACACGCCTGGCCAAGTTCATCGTAGCACAGGCGTCTACACGGCGATTATCTCGACTGTCAGTTTCTTGGTTGTAACCGTAGTCCTGGTGCTTCTTATACTAGTAATTTGGCGACGAAGGTAAGACGTGCACTGATTAGGAACTTGTACCGATCACCCAAGCAAATGTTCTCATATTGTTGATTACGTCATAGACTACTTAGACTCTGTGCGGTGCAAGTTCAAGTTGTCGATGACCTCCGTTGAGAAAAAGATTTACATGTACACCTGTAAAGTCTCTGACAAAACATGCTTATCAGATACAAATCACCTCACTTGGATGTAACACTACTTGCTCTAAAATAATCTGCATACGAAATAGTTACTGAGAGAAAATCAACACGTGACACCAAATTACAAGTTAAAGATCCATTAGCTGTAACTTTGGACATTTTTTCAATTTTAATTGTTCTGTGTATCATCTGCAGTTTCTGGTTTGAATCCCTGAACCATGGAGAAATTCCTAATATTTAGCTCATAAATATACCCTATATGAGTATAATCTGCATTGTTATTGTTTAAATTTTGTATTCAGGTCCGGACTAGAATACATTTATCAACAATAACAATGGTCATTTCACGTAATAGGCTGCGTTGGCAAGCAGGACACCCGGCATTGGTCATGATGATCAGATTATAGTAAAATTCTGTAGTTGATACATTGAAACAGAGTAGTGAAAAATTAGTCAAAATTTACAGCTAATGTCCCTTTAAAAAATTGCAAACTCTCAAAATCAGCAAATGAAAGTTATTGCGTAAACATCATTTATTCCCCCGATTCATTCACTGTCGCTGGCACTGAACAAAGTGTTCACTTACTTAGACCACACGTTAACTGGTCTTTTATATACGCCACGCATAATTCGTGCACTTTTCTACGACTGGAAAGCATGCAATTTTAAGGCCAAAATCGTGCTTTGTCTCCCGTTATCGCGTGCGTCATGTGAAAATATGCGCGTCACGACTTTTTTTTGAAGTTTGTTTCTTTAATTCAATGGCAGACATTTTACTTTCTGGCGGCCATGTTTGAATAACCAAAAGTGGGTTGGCCATTTTTTCATTTCAACAAAAACCACAAAAATAAGAAATTCGCATGACCATATCATTTTTTAATCCGACCAAGGACTAGAAACATTTTTTTCTTGGCCTAAAGGCATCGGAGAGATGTTAAAAGTAATGTTGACTTCACCGTTGGTGGCGCTGCTACCTTCACAAGTCAAATGTCTATTCCCAGTTGCCTCCTTGGCATTACTGGTGGAGGCAAAAACGTTACAATATAAAAATAGCTACAATGTATATTGAACTGTCGACACGAGTTTCTCAACACTGGGATACCCACTGTTACAAATACCTCAGATTCTGTCATGTACCTCAGAACCGAAAACCAAATGCTCGTTTGCAAATTCCGAAAAAAATTGCACAAATTAGTGCAGGCTTTCGAGTAAGGCGACCAAGTCTATTTTGTGGCCTTAGACGCAACATATCGTACAGCATATTTTGCAAGTGCGTGCTTTACCCGATGGGTTTTGGCCGAATTCTGACCAAAATAAGACCCGCGCGTCGAAGGCAAGAACGTGCACTACCCAACGAAGCCGAAGTCCAAGGGAAGATGGTAGCCCGAGTATACACTAATGGCTTGACTGAGTCCACAAGGAAGTGTCAAACATACTGCGTATCCACCATTTTCAGCTCTCGTGGATGTAAATGCCAAACCACATCTTACTCTTTTGATGTTTTGTTTTGATCACATAGCGCGCAGTACAAAGATTTATAGGACCAGTAGCTAAAATTTTTGATGATTTATGTACTTTGTTTTTGTTTTTCAATGTCAACCACAGTTTCTTGTTCTACTTCCTAAAGCATTTGTTGATATACACAGTATTCAGCTTGTGAACTCAGACTGTACATGTTAACTGCATTGTTATTCTTGGTAATACTGGTCTGCTATAAAATTCAAATATAGCCAAGAGCTAAATAGTGGATGTTTCAACATGCTTTGGGGAGTAGAACAAGAATGGCACACAAAACAGTGAAGAAATAATATCAAGTTCCAGTCAATTAACCTGTACATAATTAAATAAATACTGACACACACACATACACATACACACATACGTACATACAATTACAGACAGACAGTGACACACGGTATTGAGGTAGAAAGCTGAGATAAATTTTCAGAGATTATTTTTTTATTTGGTTCGCGCCTTAAAATCAAAACACTTTTCTTTGCTCAATCTTTTCGTATGAAAAACCTAATGGTCCCTTTCGAAATCAAGAATAGTAATCAGGTAAGAGAAAAAGTAATTAAATTACTCAATATTTACAATGCCCTTTTAGCGGAGTTTCAAGTTCCACAGCTTTTATTTTTTAGACTTTTATCAGCGAATCTTGTTTTGTAGGGCCAGTCGGATGACGACGACTTGTGCAACGGACCAAGGTCAAGGATATCCGTCCGATGTCAACACTACAACTGTTGCTAGCCGAGAAGTAAGCCTACTATCTGTGCTACTTTGATATTTGCATTGTCTCCGTAACCTTCTTTTTAATTTACTTTCTATCGGCAATATGCACTTCCTTCAACAACTGTCGCATTTTTAACAAATTTACCAACAAACGAAAGAAACCAAAAATTCCAAGTGAAGTCATTATCCAAATGTTGACGTCAAATTTTTATATTTTTGTGTTCATCTGTCCTTTGTCAAAGCTTAATGAAAGTGAATTCGAAAACTCTCATCCTACGACCAATTTAAGGTACAATGCGCCTCGAGACAGATATCGGACTCTCACGTTAATCCAGCGCTCTTCTGAACTACCACTTGTGAGGGCTTAAGCTGTCTGAGTCACAAAAACCAGTGCCGTCCTAGTTTTTCGAAAATCCGTTTTACATTTTTTTCAGTGACTTCAATAGGGATTATAGCCATTTTGAGTTTCAAATATCGATGGAAGTAGGGTAATTTGTTCCTATTAGTATAAAACTTTGCACAGTGACCCTTGGTTTACATTCTTGATTTGCTAAAACTTGTAAAATTTCAGATATTTGGACTCTCAAACTGTTACAATAGTTGTATCTACTTATGAGTGCTCATTAGTGCCTTAATCGGCCTATTGTTCGGTGTATATAAGTGTTGGTAAAACTTGATTTGTTTGTGGTGGTAACCGAAGTTTTGAACTGTCTTCATTTCGCAAGGGGACATTCTTTACGAAACGTTAACGTTTAAGCAAAGGTTACATTTTAACTTTAACTTTCGAGGTGCATACTACTTTAACCATTCTTCCCACACTGTCATTCTGCGATGCTCTAGTATGTGACACACGATATAGCTGCCAGTGGTATACACACGATATAGCTGCCAGTGGTATACACACGATATAGCTGCCAGTGGTATACACACGATATAGCTGCCAGTGGTTTTAATGAAAATTTGTTTTTATAAATTACAGTGCCATCAGAATGGGAGTTGTTTAGTTGTTTCACTGGATGTGAACGGAGAAGTTACAACAGGAGTGATAGGAAAGAGTAACAATCCTGCCAGTAATTACTTGCCACCGATAACTCTTGACACCGGTGAAGATGGTCAGTTTTCCACCTGTCACGGTAGTGATGTTTCATCAACAAGAGTTCAAGACTTGCAAACTGCCAGCAAGATTACTAACAAGAACGAGGCTGCCGCGAGAGCAACGGAGTCACCATTGACAAGCAACCACCTGCACAATCCAGATAACATCTACGACATCATTTTCGAGGGATTGTTCGACCACAAAGGCGGAGTTTTGTCCCATGAAGATTCTGACGTTCAGTTGCACATTCCAAGAGGGGCCATACCGTCTGGTGAGAAACAGCCAATCATCGTTAAAGTGAGTCTGAGAGTGAGCTATTTCAACGTCGGCCTCAAAGACGAACAGGTACCTCTCACGCCTGTCGTTGAATGTCTATCTCCCGGACTTGACAGCTTCCTCGATTATGTCACTGTAAAGCTTCCACATCGCGCCCTGCTGCCAGGAAAGGATGCGAAATCATGGCGATTTCTGGTACACTACAACCAATCAATGAACCCGAGAGACAAGTCTTGGCTCGTGCTTGACCAGTCAGAACTTGGCAAGGAAAACAACATCGTCAAACA
>LD352971.1:0-18920 GCA_001465055.1 Ptychodera flava
TAGACGTTTGCGCAGGCGCAGAGTGGAACTGGAGCAAGCGAGCGACAGTGTCTGGAAACTTTTTTTTTCTGTGCACAGTCGCCTGTGGTTGGCGACATCGGAAGGCCCCATTACAGTTATCATTTATCCTGGTTGATATTTGAAATCTGATTCCCTATGTACTTTGTGCAAATGAACAAAAAAAAAACTCCCTCGCTTCTACTGTCTCTGCTCCAACCAATGGAAATATTGCAAGTGAGAAAAATGGCAAAATACATCTCATAGTCCTGAATTGTTGATATGGATCTCGGACGGTGTTGGCATAAGCTGTAGAGTGTCTTTCTCTTCATTGATCGTTACAGGCTCGGTGTGAAAAATTTCCGTACCCTCTAGGCATAGACGGTAGAAAAGAGCCTCCTACTGTGTTATCGCACCATCAATGTTTACGGTCGGTAAACATTGCCTACTGTGTACTGAAAATATTTCAGGGTCATTCGTTTACTTCCCTATTTCGCCTCCACTCCAGTCACGTGACCACGCAATATGAGTTGAAAAAAAGAGCTGAACAATTCCAATTGAAAGTCGCCTGTCATAGATTTGAATAATTGGAAACAAAGTCGGCATCACCTTTCCTATCAAACGAAATCTCCATTCCTTCATTTACCTTGTTTTGTACATTAAAGAACTGCAAACATGTATTGTGCACTCTCCATGATTCGCATTTAAATGCCTCGACAAAAAGAGGAACTGAAACAAGCCGTGCCTTGGCACTTTGCCAGTTTGATTCATTGTATAACAGCATTACACATCAGCTGATGTTTCGGTTCAGGGATTGACCGGTGTTGGCTTAAGGTAGAACGCACCTCGGGGACAGACATTGGGACTCTCAAACTTTTACAATTCTCTTCTGATATACCACATGTGGGGGTTCATTTTAAAGCTCTTGGTGAAAAAAAAACTTTCACTGGCTTAGTTTTTCGAAATTCAAAATATTTTATTTTTTCTCCATAGAGTTAACACAGGGATGGCGGCCATTTTGAACTTCTAATATCGGTAAATCTTGGGTAATTTGCTTCTCTTGTACAAAAATTTGCATGGTGACCCCCTAATTTTATTCTTGATTTTGAAAGAGAATGATTGAAAGATTCCTTCAGGAAAGTTAGAGCAAAAGTTTAAGTCTTTCACTTTCGAGGTGCATATTATCTAAATGTAATCACGCTGTCCACCTAATCAACTTTGAACCGGGAATTGAGGTGTCATGGCATGACGGAACGGTAGATTAACAAACTCACAATGCGAAATCAAAAACGTCAACAAAGCTTGCGGCACAGCTGTCTCGGTAGCATTAACACAGTTTGCGGCAATGCTGTCACGATCGACTCGAAAGAACGAAAAAGTTTGCATTTTGTCAATATTCTAAAACAATATGTAAATAATAAGGGTACAGGTACCACAGTTAGAGAAGCAACTGAAGTTAGATTATTTCTGCTCTCTTCGTCATACTTTATTTTCGTCCAGTGTCTGGTAAATGAACAACACCTATATTGAAATGCCACGACGATGAATTGCATACTGTATTACATACTTAAAAAAGCGTCTCGACTCTCAAGACGTCACATTTGCATATTGATTTGATATTGACCTTCTGCTGAACAAAATACTATACTAACACTTAAGAAAGCTTGCAGTTCCTACATGTAATACAGTTATCGGCTACTTAAGGTACTAAGCTTATGCGCCTCGAAAGTGAAAGACTTAAACTTTTGCTCAAATCTTCCTCAAGAAATCTTTCTATCGTTTACTTTCAAAATCAAGAATAAAAATCGGGGGTCACCTTGCAAATGTCGGTACTAGAGAAACAAATCCCCCTAGATTTACCGATATTAGAAATTCAAAACGGCCGCCATCCCTGTGTTAACTCTATGGTAACTCTATGGAGAAAAATATAATTTCCGATTTTCAAAAAAATAAGACCGTGAAATGTTTGTTTTTAAAGGGATTCAAAATGAGTTCCGTGACAAGTGGTAGATCAGAAAGGAATTTGAAAAGTTTAAGAGTCCAAATATCTGTCGCCGAGGCGCATTCAATCTTAATTACGAAGAAGTCATTCAAACTTTCTAATCGTATGTTTATGTCAACCAGGTATCCTAATCTTTGCCTGTGTTTGCAATGATTCACCAAATGAGGAAGTCGTGACAGGTCAAGTTGGGAAAGATTCAACCCTCTTATGCCCTTCTTTACAACAAAACTACGACCAGGTACCATCAGTCAAATGGCACATCGAGATAGAAGACGATTGGTCAACGTTAACTTCCTTCAATGGTGGTAGCCTGTCAATCACTAATCAGGACCGTTATGACGTCACTAGTGACTATTCACTTGTGATACATAATGTGACACCGGGTGATGAAGGCCGTTACAAATGTGTCGTGGATTATAAGTTGAAAGAATCGACTAACAGTGAAAATGGATATCACACACACGTAGGATATGTTCAACTCGAAGTTAAAAGTAAGTAAAAATAGCTTTGCCCTTTAAGTACGACCGTTGTCAGCTAATGATCATCATTCTAGCTGATCTTAGCTGATCAAAGCGTTGTGGGCGATTCAACGCATTGCTATATGATTAATAGTAGCATCACAAAATTTTAACTTTTAAAGTGAAAAGTGTATAAAACAGCTCATCATACAGATTCTTCTCCGTATCATGCATGTGAAAAAAAATTTAAGTTTGTTGATAACAAGGACTTGTGAATCTGGAAAATACAATCAAAATATAATGTTTTTTGGCAATTCAATTACCATGGAAATGCATATCGTGTCTTCCCATCGTCGGCATTTTGTCACAATGTGTTACGTCACTTGTATTAGCATTTCTATAGCAAATCTACCTTGTAGGAAGTCGACAAATATTCATATATGTCAGAATCTCCATCTTACAGAGATGACCTTGAATTATATCGCCATAGCTTCCACACTAAATTACCGAAGGTTGACTTTGTAAATACGTGTGGATGAATAATTACAGGTCCAATTGAAATGGCCGTAGGTCGCGGCATGAGAGAGTCTTTTCGAAAATGTGTTTCTCTCCGAATATAACGTACCTTATGCTTCGGTGACTTCCCGCTCCCCAAATTCGAGCGCTCATTTCGCCACTGTAAAGAAACAGTACAATTTCATAAACGCTAAAGTTTGTACAAGTAGGCCTAAACGGAAATGGACTGAAAACCGTTGAGCGCCATTCTTTTACTTATTGCAGTGACAACAAACACATTAATGTCATCGATTTGTACTCTTCTTTTCCTTGCCAGGTCCCATAGACGATCTTCTTGTGTACGCCAAAAGTGACGATGATGCGATGTACAAGACCATAGTGTGCGAGGCGACGAACGGCAACCCCCCACCGTCACTGTCCTGGAACTTGAATATCAACGGAGTAGATCACGAAAGCAGCGATGGAATTCAGCAACACGTCGACAAAGGACAGGGGAGAACCACAACGCAAAGGGAATTAACTTTGTTTTACAACTGGGAAGAAGAGAACATCGTTGTTACGTGCATAGCAAAGCAAAATGGATCAAACTTCCCGGAGCGGTCGAATTCTACGGAGCTTTCGAAACCCGATGGTGTCAAGGCACAGACAGGTACGTAAATGTCTTTACGAAGTCAACTTTAGTATTAGCCATGCAAGAGTGAGACTCGTCAATTATGTGAGTGACAAGCATGTTTTTTTTAAAAGTAAATAAGTACACTACCTCCAAGTGAGCAATTCCACTGCACATGATTTGCTATGTTGACTTTACATTTTTGTTGAAGTAAATAATGACTTGATCTGTAAAACTGTAATTTGACAACCGATTCGCATCGGATTTTTATGTGATTTTTATGTTTTCGATAGCAGTCCTTTCTCAGATATTCAACATACAAAACGTTGAGTTATGGTGAAAACCATAGAAACCATAGAAACTGAAAGCATTGGCCATAATGAGATTTAGCTGTGTTGCTATATCAGCGCTGTTTTCTTTGTATGCATCAGAACGTCTAACATCGACTGCAACAAACGTCTTTGATTTATCAAAATTGATGATTTTCATACTTCTGTTCCAGTCGCAGACACACTACCGGTGACGTCACATCCCGTGACAACTCTCCGGTCGTCTTCCGATGATTATCCACAGATTTTTCACGGGACAGGCAAGACACAGATCGCCGTGACAGCGATCTGTGTAACAAGTTTGGTTATCGTCATTTTAGTACTCATCGGCGTTATGTGTTGGAGACGCAGAGTTCAAAGACGAGTAAGTGACTTTCGATCGATTTTACTGTTTAGATGAAAGAGAAGTACCGCTCAACTCTTTTCCTATCACAAGGACGTGTTTTTCAGTGTCTGGCCCAAGCATAAAACTTGTCCATACTGCAGCATCGAAGTCTCGATAATAATCACGTGACAATTGTTGTAAAAGTCAATATCAATGATAATCATGTAGTTCATTTAGAGCATTATTCTATGGTTCGAAATTTTGGTGTGTACGTTCCATTACTTGTTTTGATTTTTGTTCGTTCTAAATAATGACATACTACCAAAGTTTTACTATGCTGAAAAAAATTCAAAAGTGCAAAAGAACTTAAGGTTATGCAAATAATTGTAAGAATGAAATTAATTGCATTTTATAACGAAAACAATCATGTCTATATCAATTGATTATGAGACTAGTTTAATTTACACTAGTTTACTGTGTCACTGCAGGCTATGGAAGATTACAAGGATATCGAAAACCAGCCGTGTTTGAACCAAGACAAAGCAGAGGCCGCTCCTAATGTGTGTATCAATAACAATAACCGGGCCACCAAAGATAGAAAACTCTGTCAAGCTATGGTACAAAAGAAGGCAGATGACACCACAACACTGCTTGAGTCTCCCACTTCCATTATTGCTAGCCCTGAGAGTGGTTCCGATGTTACTTCCGACCAAACTGAAGCAACCATGGGTGGGTACAAGTATCGTTCCCGGCGCTCAAGAGACTCAGGCTACGTGGAACACATCAGTAGTTCGACAGAACTCAGCTCATCTGAAGAGAGCAATATTCTGGAAGAAATGCCCACGCATGAAGACGACACGACATCGACAACATCAACTGTGTCCAGTGGTACCACGTCCAGCGAAGACTCGCTGAGCGATCGCCCTCTAGAATCTGGCTATTCGCATGCTGAACGGGGTTGTGAAGTGTCACGCGCTGACATCGAAATGGGTGAACTTCTCGGTGAAGGGCGTTTCGGTAAAGTCTTCAAAGGTCGAGCTACACTTCCCGGCAAGAGTGAACACAGTGAGGTGGCAGTCAAACAACTCCCAGGTAAGATTGTTCAAACCACGTGCCTCTGTTTGCGGGACTGCCCCTTACATCCTGATGACCCTAAGCCTGTTTATAGTTCAACGTATATAGGTTTTGACCCAGTTCACTTTTTGCTCCTGTTTTCCATTTGAAAGTAACTTGTTTCGTTAGTTAAATACTCTTCCATGGCAGTAATGGCTTGATTTTATACTCTGTCGATATGCCACACACCAAAATGATCGATTTTGTCCATATTCTCTTTACGTCTGCATTTCATTAATTTACTGTCAATCATTCATTGTAACGGTTTGGCATTTTAGTTCATTACCAAGAAATTTGTCAATAGCTACGATACCGGTTATTGTGAACTATTGTAGAATGAATTGAATTTAAATCTTATTTTGCCTAGAATTAAATTTAAGTCATCCAGTTGATATAGAAATATCTCATTTATCATTGTTCAAACCACGTGCCACTGTTTGAGGTACTGCCCCTTGTGTTTGACATTAATCATCACTGTTAATATAAATAATAGAGTGACTTAAAGGCACTTTTGGCGGTCCCTGGGATCGCCTTTGTTCTAGTCTGTAAGAGGATTATGGTTATGTGGTAGCCTTTTGTTTTCTATTGAAATTGTAATCTGGTGGGTAAATTTTCGATGAGACAACAATCTGGTGCCAACACATGCCTTTAACTCTTTCAAAGAGTACTAGTGCGGTGATCTTCCGGCATAACCTTGTATATGTTCTTCTTCTAGCTTGCAGTAGTGCCGAGGAGTATAAAGACTTGATACGTGAACTGGATGTTATGAAGAAACTCAAACCACATCCAAGAGTAGTGCGGCTGCTAGCGAGTTGTACATTACCCAGGGAAGGTAAGATATATTTTCCGTCAATCACAGAAAGAATCGAATTTTAAAATAGGAGGCTGAAGAATACACAATGTATGCCAGCAGTCAGTCATTTGTTAATATTTGTGAGTAATACTTGGTATATGTGTCACCGAGTCTAGACAGTTGAGTTGGCGGACCAAGAAAGACAAGTTAGTTATTGGACATAAAAGAAAAAAACAAAATATTGATTGTTATTCGTCCGCAACAAACACAGAAAGTTTAATAGCCTTGTTAGAAAGTGCACAGCGCAAAGCCAAGTACAGCCAGAGAAATGTATCTGTTGAAGTTTAAAGCAAGAATTTATATTTTGTGTATTTTCAGATCCAATCTACGTCATCGTAGAGTATGTATCAAACGGATCACTGAAGAATTATCTGCAAAAGAACAGTTCAGTCAACTCTACGTATACGTCCATGACAAACGCTGAACAGGAGACAACGTTGACAAACAAGGATCTGGTTAAATTCGCACTTCAAGTGGCCGAGGGAATGGATTATCTTCATCGGAATAATGTAAGTAGGCATGGCAAAGAGAAGTGAGCAAAGTTGTTGACTATCATTAAGTATATAAAATAAAAGTAAACGAATTATAAAATTGTTAACATGACCATGACATCTCAGTTGTTCAACTTCTTTTGTACATCTAAGCATTTCCTACTCTGCATAAAATCAAGACATTTACACCCGATCAGTTAATAAAAGGGCATTTAATACGTCATAAAATATCAACCTTGAGCAATTCACGTGTATGAACGGTATAAAATAGCGTAGCGATTTCATTTGACAATACTGTCTTACAAGGTCAGTCGCATGTGTTTCTCGTTAGGTTTCTACTTTTCAGTGCTAAATGTAATAACATACTATAAAATATATCTCTGTGTATTGGCATATATTTCGCTCCTCAAAGAGGGCGCTATGTCTCTTAATCTGTATATTCTATATTACCAACATGGATTATTTCCTGGCGAGGATCAGTTACAGAGCTTATACGGATATTCGTTTCCTCTTCAGTGCATACATCGTGATTTGGCAGCAAGAAATATACTGGTGACCAGCGACATAAATTGTAAGATCTCTGACTTTGGTCTTGCTCGAAACATTGGACCCAATCAAGAGTATGTGACGAGAGCACAGGTGAGATTGTTTTGCTTTGACTTCTAGTAATTCCTTTGGTCACGCCACATTTTTAGTCTTTATATCTTGACATGTTCACCCTGAACTTGAGAGCACAGTATGATTTTGTACAATCTTCACCGGATCAAAACAATGCAATTTTGGTAGACAATGCATCATTCTCCACGAAATAATACCCCTCCACTATGACTCCCTAATTTTACAACTTTTTCTCTTACTCATAATTTGCTTATCTGCCTTGTCCTTATCTGCCTTGATATACCCTAATCATGGCTAGTTTTCTCGATGGCTATTTAATATATACCTATACCGTCCACACATCCTGTGGCAGTCTTGATTTAATGTCCAACATTCTGCTGGTATGATTACTTCTGTCGTTGTTGCTTCTTTAGTACAAGTATAGTACTCAATACACGTGTTTAACTTTACATTTGTCAGGGACCGCTTCCACTTCGTTGGGAGGCACCGGAGTCGCTAACATCAAACGTGTACAACTTTAAGTCTGATGTCTGGTCTTATGGAATCTTACTGTGGGAAATCGTCACATTTGGCAAAAGGCCATATCCAGACTTGGACAGCTGTGAAGATGTTCGAAGAAAAGTGAAAAAGGGCTGCACAATGGCTGTACCAGAACACTGCCACAAAGGACTGTGAGTATATAGTCATACAGAGTCAATCTTAAAGTTACGTTTTTACACAGTATGCATATGTCGTGATGTATATATGTCGTGACTCCATACATCAGTGATTCAAATCATAAAAATTCGATAAGTGTTATATCTTAAAGATAATGACCACACTTCCACCAAAAACTCCCTTCAGTGACTGGACAACGTTCATTCTGATGACGCCATACACATATTGCTTTATTGATACAGGCGAGCTGTAATGCAAAAATGCTGGCAGAGAGATGCCCAGAAAAGACCTTCCTTTGACAAAATTGTCTCTCAATTGGAAACGTGAAACAGGTAAGTTCAAACTGAAATTCATCTACACGTGAATTTTGTGTTACCATAGTTACATCTTCATCAATTTATAATGATTACCCATATCAAAAGCAAAATAGACCATCACAACAGCAATATCAGCAACATTAATAAATTCGTCAAATTGCAGTGACAAAACAATTTATGGTGAAATTGATAGCAATCATTATGATAACAACAATTGTTGATGTTGGTTTTGCATTCATTGTAGCTGCTGTTATATTTGATTGCGTTTTAATTACGTATATTATATAATACATCGTTTCCAGACTGAGTTGAAAGTGGCACGCATAACCAGAAATAGGACAGGGAAATTTTTCGATTAAACCATCAGCAAATTGTAGTTTACAACTGCCACTACATCATTATGTGTCCAGTAGAAATATAATGTATATGTAATGTAATACGCATCGGTTAACATTGAACAAAATAGTTTAACTTTTTTGTATATTTTTTATTACAGGTGTACATGTTCGTCTCAGTTTCATATTGAGCATCCGGGTCAGATAGGTTTTCGGAACTGCCCTATTCCTCGTGTCAAACTCGGCAATCTTCGGGAAACACTCCATTCAAAGGACACTGCCACGAGTTCAATGGACACTGCCACGAGTTCAATGGACACTGCCAAGAAAGTTGTTTTCATATTGAAACGACTCTGTATTATATAATTGTTTGGATTATTTTCGAGTGTGCTATATGTGCTACATTAATTGCCTTAACTTTCCAGGTACATTCATATCATTATTCAGAAACTTATACCGTAAATAGTAATGTAAAATATCATGATATCTATTTTATTTGTGCCTTTGTAAAAATATGACTTTTCAACGTGTATTGCGGTTTTTGTTCACGATTCTCTGGCGAAGACTGCTAGCATCAAATTGCCACATCCTAGTAATGCATTGGCAACACAAAACAACCTGGGATTCATTTATCTGTTGATTGTAAGCGATACCTTGAAATCTTGCAATACCGATTTCATTGTTAAGAAGTTGTCATCCCAGATCTGTATTGTAAAGTCCTAGGTTCTCCAAATAATCAGATATGTGTTAATCTTATAAAGTGTAAATCTGTTTATTATTTAAACTTTTTTATATAAGCTCAGGAGCTTAAGTTACACTGCCGATTTCTTTTCTGTAGAACAGAGATTATCTCACTGCCAAAGTAGCTGTACATTGTCTCTTCACGTCAACGCTGCAGATAACCTGAGAAAAGTTGAAGTGAATTCAGTGTTATGACGTGTGTGCCCTATTGAAAATATCAGTGCATAGAAAGAACAGCGCCACCATATCGTTTTATTAAGTTCCTCACTTTACGATGAGAGCTGTATCAAACTGCCATCTTTAGCATATTTCTATCGTCAAATTCATTGATAATCATACCATACATGCTTGCATCAATTGTATACAGTCCTAGAAAATTCGGTTGAATGTTTACCATAGTTTATCATGAAGGGTCGCCATAAAATCCTATGAAATGCCGAATCAGTGGTGACTGAAATATAATGAAATTACGAATTTTATTTTGTAAAAATAAATTGTAAATGTAATGTATAAACAAGATATTTCTCTATTAAATAAACCATTTGAACATTTTTAGAGCAATACCCTTTGTTCTCGACTCATCATTGTCCATCCAGTCGATTATCTCCTGTGTTTATATCTTGTTTGTCTTTGTTGATCGTTTGTAGATCACCATCCCAAAACACCCCCTCTCGCCCCAAATCTCACACAGCCAAGTGGCATAAGTGGTATTCATCAGTCGATTTCAAACAATTTGCAATTTAATCGACGTCATTTTTCTTCTCTCAAATATCGCTATAATACTGTTCCTGATGATTGTGATACTGTATCATCCAATCAGGGATTATAACTACGCTTCTGTGTCAAATTTCACGTTGCCTTAGTGATAATCGCACCCTTGACAGTGGAATAAGGTGAAAATGCGTGCTCAAGAATTTATTACCAAGGATCAGACAACGGGAAGTAAATTAACATGGTAAAAGATAGAAAAGATTAAGCATTCCGCACTTTAGCTATCACGTGACTGTAGACATATTTCGTATGGCCTCAAGAATCAAAGAACAGGGGTCGCCCCCACATTTATACACGTTACCTGGTAGACACTGGTATTTTAACTAGGTCACAGTGTCATACAGTGGCGATTGACCATTTAAATTTGTAACAATTTTTCAAGGACAGAATTTTGTTCGCTCTCGTTCTCGCCTACACGATGCTTCTTTGTCCATCTGCTCACGTTTTAAGTCAGGTTTCTGTCATTTTTTCTGCTCTTGACCATAAACAGGATAAGTTAACCCAGAGTCTACCTGCTATGTGATGAGAAAAAAAACGTCTAAAAGATCTGCGTATATCTAAGGTCGTTTTGGTTGGCCTTTCATGAACAATAACTGTTCTAAAATGGTGTATGGCACTAATATCCTATTATTCACTGGCAGACTTTACTGAGACAGTATTTCACAACTTGATTAAGATGTCCATTTTGGAGACTTTAGGTTTGGGGGGGGGGGGGATTGGGAGGGCACAACCAGTCTATAAAGAAGACATTACACCTGAGTTTTGGCGTTAAAGTTTTGCAAAAAGTGTTTTCATAAAATGAATCGATGGTTCACACTCATAATTTTCTTATATATCACTGAATACGTCAAGTGCTAAATTCTCTCCCGGGGCAGATGTATACAGGCTCCGTTTCAAGGCGGACATATTTCAAGCACGTACGTTTTCCGTCCACTCTCACAACGAGCAATAGTGCCTGTTTACCTGTAGCTCGCTGAAGTAAATGATCTCTTATTGTGACATATTCCGGGGCGATAGAATGGTATGCAGGAATGACAGAGGCCAAAACCTTGCGTCCAGCTTAGCCTCGTGTCACTCAGGCCACAAAGTCGTTACTATAACCTCGGAGCATTTACCAACAAACTATGCAAATATTGGATCACTAATTAAGCTATAACTCTAGCTGCAGACATGTCTTGTATACACGTGTTTAGGTACAAAGCGTGATATATAGCATGAACTCTAGGCGGATGCTATGTGGAGCGGATTTTAAATCGACTCGGAGTCGCACAACCGCCTTCAAAGAGGGTTATAAACTATATCAGCATTTGTATTTATTATGTGAAAGTTGATTTTCCGTAGTTTCAGCACGAAAACGGAGAGAGGAAATCAAATACTGCGCCATCGTCGTCGGACGGTACTGTTAAAGCCAGCACCCAGAACCGAGCATTGTGTACTCGAGGATGCATCGCATACGCACTCGTGATTATGGCACAGTGTAAGCGGCTCAAACGACAAAATGTCAAAACGCTACATGGTCTGATAAGGCAGGCCTAAGGGAGCCGTCACTATTTACGGCCTTGGGGAAAGAGGAATTTCATCGGAAACTCAGAAATTTCGAGTTACCCCTCCTACCAACCATGATAAATTTGAGTAACCCACCTTCTCTAACTCACATATTTTTACTGACCAACCCTCACTTAGAAAAGTTAAATGTCAATACACGTATTTGCAAAATTTACAAATATACAACAATAGTAAATACTTTTCAAATCCTGGTGTACCCTGCTAGATTATCATCGTTATCGCATGATGGTTGAAATAGGTGAAACCAACAGAATAAAATTTAAAGTGACAACAAAATGTTGAAAAGCTCACGCTATAGCGATTATCCAACTATATAGTATTATGTAATTTGGATGGGTAATATGACAGGGTTTTCACTAGCTGACAGGGCAGAATTTGATAGTACAGGGGGGAACAAGCGAGAGGCTTAGGGAAGTGTCAGAGGGGTCTCCCTTATATTGCGTGGAAAATTTTGCGAAATTGATGTGTGAAATGGTGCAGTCTGGTGCAATCTGACAGGTCTTTTCAAGTTGTTTCTACAAGTAAAACTATATGAACACCTTAAGGGGGAGAGCACGAAAGGGGGTGTCCCTCCTCTCGCATCGAAATTTTTTTCTAATGTGTGAAATGTTGCACACTGAGAGTATGAGAGTAAACCCCTTCTTTCTCTCCACATTTTGAGCAACCCGCCTAGTAGCTTTGAATTTTTTGAGTGAGCCCCCTCGTATTCCTCTGACCCCAAGGCAGTAAATAATGACGGCTCCCTAAAGAGTTTTAATCAAAGTTTGGTTGAAGTATTCCAGAATGCAAAGGTAAATTGCAGCCCACAATCGACTTTTGAATACAAATGGCGCACTCGATGCAATGCGTTTGATGATACCGACTTTAGTAGGATTTGATGATTTGTGAAATCATCATCAGTCTACTTAATACTCAGAGCAATGCCCTCGTTTAACTGTAACTTATTAAAACATTGACCAGGGACTATCAATACTCATATAATATAAAATAAACAAAACAAACGATGGATACTCGACATTCAGACTGGATTGTTTGGGTTTTAAGACCAAAAAGGTCCCAACAAGATCGTAGGAAACTGTCATTATCAAAAGTTATTATATACAACTGACTACAATGGTGTTACAGCAAGAGTAAACGTATAAGGCACAAATGCAATTTGAGGTTAAGAACGACGGATTCCATAGCGTCTTACGCATACGCGCATGCAAACTCTTTACACTGGAAGTAGGTTGTCGGTTTAATTTGATCTTATTCAGCATCAATTGACCTTGCTGCAGTTTTATGTGGACAGTCCAGTTAAGTATTTTTTTGTGGGGGCCTTATTGACCTTTGGCTCAATCAATAGAATGGCCCCACTTCATAGCTCTGCCTGCCATTCAGTCACGCCAGGGGAAAAATCAGGATATGTTTAAAATTAGCATGATATGACACCCTGTTTTTATTTAGTAAATAACAAGTGTGTAGTTTCGTTCAATTATATTAATTTTCAAGACTCAATCATCAGCAGAAGATGTTCGGGCGAGTCCAAACAATACATTTGCTTCCCCATCATACTGACATCCAGATATGTTCAATGTTTTCACAATGTAGTTGGTAGTCAAATATATGAAATATAATTAATTGAAAGATCTAACAGCCACAAAAGACACTGTCCGTACTTATAACATCATTCACTTTCGAATTCTATTTCCATGGAAACAGGTATGGTGACTCCCGCTTTTCATTAAAGACTATGTTTACCAAATACATGAAAATGATATTATTTTTAATGTTTAAATATGAATTGTTATACTCCATCTTTAAAGCTAAAAATACAAAGATTAATGGGGACTGGAGATGACAGAATTTTTACGTCTTTATATAGGTCTCTTGATAATTGTAATAGTGCACATACATCATTTTGCTTTAAGACAATAAATAAAAAAAAATATTTAAAAAGGGATAGCTGCAACACTTCGTGGCAACAGCAATGCTATGACGGTTTTTATCTTCTTTCAGTCGGGATTCTGTAATGAGAAAATACAGTACTTTATATGTTAAGGAACTAAAATTGCCTCAACCTTATATGGATTTAACATAACCTTGCCTATCTCTATCTCCTTTCTCTTGTTGGATGTATCTTCTCAGCTTTTAAATTTCTATTTCTAGAGAAGTATATTTTATTTTACTGCCGCATACTTCAAATATTCAAGGTCTACCGAGTATCCCCAGCCGACACTGTTTAAATTGCTACGCTTTATGATAAATGCTTTGTCTACGCGTTCTTTAAGAACTTTTTAAGTATTGTTTATCGTATCAAAACTCAATCATGACACTTAGCGAAAGCCAGACGCTGTACACAGTTGTGGCTTATTGTGTCGCTAAATACAGTCGAGGGGAAAAATCACTGAAAGATGCACAAAAAAATAATAAAGGACTTATTGTCGTACTAACATGTCTCAAAATCTCAAAGCGCTACGGTGCATACCCTACGGGCAGTGTAATTTTTATTAGTCTAGAATGTCAGTTTTCGGCAATCTTCGTTTATATGAGCTTGTTTACAAGACGTCTATAAATCAAATAGTGATGAGTTACCTATGGTACGAGAAAATCTGCCAGTAGATTTTGTCCGGTCTGTTCCTTGGTAAACACACATCGCAACATTGGGTATTTATGTTGGACTAGCATGATAATAGTTCATATCACAGTGCGTTATTCCTTTCTAAAGCCTTTTGTATTGTGAGAAACGAGTGTGTTCTGCTACCAGACGAATGGATTAGAATCATATCCCACACTTGACACCTTTACCAGCCAAAGTGATTGGTAGTGTTGTCGACAACTGGTCATTATAAACAATTTTATCTCGGCAAGACTGTTCAAACTTGGAAGATTGCCAACCGAAACGACAACGCTAAAAGGTATGCACCTCCTTTCGCGACACTGTAAGGCAGACAGTAGACGCAGTGCATTCTGGGGAAAAGTTATTCTCATCAGCATGGTTTGTTGAAGGTAAGTAAGGGGTGATCCATTGTCTTTTCTGAAACATCTTCTAAACCAAATTTATACAATAAGATTGCGTACCCCACTATTTACCTGAGTGGCTCCAGTTTGTGAACCCTTCACTTCGGTTTCCTCGATTTGTGTGTGCTATGAAAACGTAGTGGAGTCTGGTCCTCGAAAAAAGGGGCGTGTACGAGTAACACGCCATCGAAACCGCAGATCAAGTAGGAGCAGTACGTATCGTTTTGAAATATACATCAGTCGTTAGAAATGCTACTGTTTCGTCTTACACCCTGCAGTGCCATAAAGAGAAGGGAATCGTAAAAAAATTACCCTTGGTCTTCATTTACAGAAAAGGACCTTTGAACTCTGCTTTGCGCGCATGTAAGCACGATTAGCGATATGAACGATGGAATAATTTTGCAGCCTTTGCCCTAATTATGTGTACCTTCAAATAACCACTCATGGTTACTCTAAACCAAACGATAACTGATACATGTATATGCGTCATGCGACTACCAGAATAGCAGTATCGGCATTTCGACATTCCGAGAGACTCTCATAAAATTGTATTTCTGACGGATCGAAAATCATCGCGTAAACAAGACGTTGCCTCAAGTAAGGGTTCGATAAAACGACTACCGTGAGTGTCAATTAACAGAATCGTAAAAATACAAACAATATGGTCAATGTAAACACCGTCAACACTTTCTGAGCATATTTTTAATCACTTATACATTCGACAGAAAGTTGTTGCAAACAGGGCAAATAATTCATTGGACGTCTTAATTTGTCGCTAAACTGTACTCGATGTCTGGCATCAAAAGTTTGCGCTTTGAAAGTTCGTGAAAAGGGTGGGAAGGAGAGAGCAATTCGATCTCAATGAAGGAATTTTGTTGCTGAACTTTACTAGACAATCCGAGATGGTACCATAACAGTAAAGATTAGCGACAGTATCGTCTTTCTTATTTGAGACGAATCATTGAGAGGGTTGAGCTTCACACAAAGGGTGCCTGGACCTCCCCGGCTAAAACTCGATTGAATATGTGTCATTTAAAGACCTGAATTCATATTTTGACTCCTGGAAAAGGTCATGAGTTGAAATTTATTAAATCAAGGAATTGCCTGATTGTGGGTTCTAGATCATTTTCTTTAATATCTAAATAATGTTATCATAATTTATTGATCTCTGTCAAGCCTTTCCCCTCAACAAAAATACTTATACTAGCAATACAATTCTGCGTTTACAAAGAAGTTGCATGATAACACTTACACTCTGACCCATTGGTAACCTATAGTACAGATTTACAGGAGGGAGTTACAGGGTATGAATACCAATTTTCTAACCTGTTTTGCCGTCAAGTTGAGCGAATAACCCCATTAAGTCTTGGTGATCAGGCAAAACTCAGTCTGGCAACTTGAAGTTTAACGTAGTATTTTATTAGAATGAAAATATAATGAAAAAATAAACGGAAAATTCTAAATTTGAAAAGAAGGCACACTTACGTACTTGATGTTCCTTTCCTGGTTTAGTCATATCCTGACAGATGTGTTTCTCTTCACATTAAATCTTGCTCTGAGAGAGAGAGAGAGAGAGAGAGAGAGAGAGAGAGAGAGAGAGAGAGAGAGAGAGAGAGAGAGAGAGAGTCTGCCAAAATGTGTCGTCATGTTTGTTAATCTATACAACTGTAGTAATTGTAGTCGTGAAAACACGGCAAAGTTCATGCAGGTGTCACAAGGGCCTTGAACCGGCATGTATGCTAGCCCTACCCTAACTGAATAACACGTGGTCAGTGGCTGTATCAGAAAAGTAGAACGGTAGAACATTCTACCTTTAAAGAAGTCGTCGTAACCTTTTTACCTTTTTGCCTGCTGGGGATTGGCATATAAGGACTACAACTAAGTTTCTCCTACTTTTTAGAGGTGTTTATATATCTTTACGTGCCGTAGGAGTTTGTCATCTACGACTCTGAGGTCAGCGATGAACCCCAGATGAGTTTAAGTAGTGTGACCCCGTCACAGTTTGCATGAGTTTGTGCCCCGTATGCGCTAAAGTGATAAATACATTACTAGTGTCGCAAAGATAAACTTCTCCCAAGGCAAACATTTTTAAAGGGTCGTAGTGTCCCGAGCACGTTGAAATGGTAATTCGAGCACCCGTCAAATGCCGTACATACACTGTACCAGCGTCATGCCAGTGCCCCTCGGTGTGAGAAAGATAAACAAACACCAAAATGGACTTTTCGAATGTACTCTGCACTATTGGTATAAAGCATAACGAATCATAGTAGCGTCTAATAAAAAGACGAGATGTCCCTACATGCCACGGTTCTCCGATAATTGTGACCTGAACTCGACATAGTGCACGGATGCTGTTTAGTACAATTTTGATGCCCAACCCCTTTGTTAGTAGATTACTGTATTTGCGAAGATTCTAGATCTGTATCGACACTTTAGGCACAAAAGGAAAAAAAATTAAAATTAAGGGCATGGTAGAGATTAAAATGAAGAGGGTCCATTCTATTCATTCCCGAAGACATACCACTTATTTAACCAATAAATCGTTACATTTTGTGATAATAAGATAATTACATATAAGCCATCGTTTGCTCTTGTTATCTTGTGATATGTCCAGTTGAGCGCTGACACGATTTGTCATTGGCAGATATTTCAATAGGAATCATCCAGATATCTTATATTTCGAAGTATTTAAAGGTCACACTAAGATAGAGTCTAGGGCTTGAGAGGCTAGCTAGACCCGCCTCGTTGATATTTTTAAAGACGGTAGGCTACGTTTGGCATTGTTGGAGCTTGTCTTTGTGCTGAGGGCAAGGGCAACTGCATTGCTATCCTGTGTATTCTGAGCTGTGGATTTGTACGACCGTAAGTAATAAAACCATGTGACAGTCATGAGACAGACTTGAGACAGTCGTATTCCCGTCATCGTAAAATACAATTACAACAGCATCATCAACAATCTTCCTAATTACCGGGACAGACATTTTATCTTTGTAAGAAGTCCTTGAAGTGATCGTATGGGTAGACATAGGTTTTAGCGTTGAAGTTTTAATACCTACTGCAATCCGGGGAATATTTTTGCACTTTACGACATGGAACAAATCTCTAGAAGTCACCATCGCATCGGTCGCACCTGAAGTTTAATCAGGGGTCGAATTATTTGATTCTGTGTACGAATCTCGTACACTCCAAAGTCTAAATGAAAGGCCAAGTGTATAGTTAACAATCATGTCTCTATTTACGGTCAACGGTCAATTATTATTTTGATGCCTATCAGCTCTCCTGATAGCGTATTAATAATATGAGGTGTCATATATTGTTGATCTAGTCATGTAATTTAGACAAATTACATGACTATGTTATCGTTCCTAAAAACCTGATTGTGTTATCGTTCCTTCAAAGCACTGATTCAAACTCCTTATCACTACATTTTAAAAACATACACTTATGATCAGATGCCTCTATTTCATTTTCCAAAGGTTGCACGATCGATTGCCGATCACCAAAGCAAGAATAATAATGGGGTTGGTGCAAGTATTTCGCCGTATGCAACTCTGTCAGTGCAACTTCATATAGTCGCTTTGTGAGTAGCGAAACACTGGCAATGTCTGCCAGCAAAAGAAAAAAAACCCAAAACCCAAAACGCAAAATGTTGATATTCACACAGATTCCTGATCGAAGTTATGAGTATTGTCGTTTTTTATGCAAATGTGTATTTCCAAATCTCGTGAAATTTACGTACACCTCAACCTGCCCAATAGTAGTCGACATGGGATGATGATTGCGACGAATTTGATGACTAATGTGATGGTAGTACAGCTAATAGTATTGTATGGACGATGTTGATTAAGTTGATTACGAAAATATTTGTATGACTGACACATATTATGACAGTGTTTTCATTAGAAGCCGGCAGCCGGCGAAATTGTACGTCTGTGACAGCACTTTCGCCGGCTGTAATTTAGGGGAAAATATTATAAAATGGCACAAACTTTGGTTAATACTTCACAAATTATGACCATCGACTGAGTGACAAAAGTACACGACGTTTGGGCTTGGCGCGACAAACGAGCCAAAAACGGACGAACGTGCACACGTATAGTAGGCCAGGCTCCGTTCGCATAGTGTACAACTTGGGCTATGTATACATACAACGTCTTTTTATGCGAGGTCAGACTAGGTCAGTGTACTGTTCTAATATCTTATATCATTGGGTGAAAGTAC
>LD352971.1:31345-54463 GCA_001465055.1 Ptychodera flava
CCCCCCCCCCCCCCCGCTGAAAAATAACCAAAACCCATATGTTAAATTTACCCGCACGGTTTGGATTGGAACTCCGGTACGTTGCGCACTTTATTCGTGTAGCAGAGATGCCAGTGCACAAACTTCTCAGCCACATCCATTGAAAAAGGTCTGTAAATAGGACGACTGTAAGGTAAATTTTAACTTCATTTCCATGGACAACTTATGTCAATGGACATTGCATAAAGTAAATTTTATTGGAGTCAGGGTGGTTCGCCAGAGCCAGCCCTCCGGTTAAGAGGGTCATGGGCCATTACGTCAAGTCAACTTCATTCTAGTGGGCCATCAAATGTGGCCCGCCGGTAAAGAGGGTCGATCATGGCCATTGCATAAAGTAAACTTTACTGGACAGGGCTGCTGAAGGAGTCCGGCCATTAAGATTGTCACTGGGTATTACATAAAGTCAATATATTGTAGTGGGCTGCATCAGGCGGCCCGCCGGTAAAGAGGGTCGATCATGGCCATTGCATGAAGTAAACCTAATTGGAGTGGGCCGCCAAAGGCGTCTTCCCGTTAAGAGGGTAATGGGTAATACATAAAGTATATTTATTGTAGTGGGCCGCCGAAGGCGCCCAGGCTGTAAATAGGGTCAATCATGGCCATGGCATAAAGTGAACTTTATTGTTGGTATTACGGTTTTGAAAATGTGGTGACCCCCCTTTCCTACCAGTGAAAAAGCGATGACCCCCCTTCGGGGATTCCAAAATTACGATGACCCCCCTTGATTTTGCCGGGCCACCCTGCCGTAAAAACTGAACGGTCCCTAAGATACGGGGTTAAACTCAAGTATGATAATACCCACGGCATAATGGGACGCTTTCGCAGTTACGTGTACATTTTTGAAGTAATATCAGCTGCGTGCTATTTGATAATTCTAGTTGGATAAAAATATACGAATTGGGGCTGAGGAAAGAATTAACAATGGAGAGGGCTTATATAACAATTGTGACATTTGCGTGCCTGAGGTGTAAACTCTGGCAAGTGCATATGTGCTAATGCGTGGAGTGAAGGCGAAAGGCAGAGTATATGTGATAAATAGACTACGTCTCGGCCGAGATAAAACTGTCGCGATAACTGTACTAGTAGAGTAAAATCGCACTCACGAGATTACGGCGGCTTCATTAATTACTTAGGGGTGGCCGAAAGATAAACGGGTGTTCCATCATGTGCGATATGATCCTCCCCATAAAGTCTTTATCTAAAATGTGTCCCTTCTCCTTTCTAATTTATAAAACATGATCCCCCCGTTCCAAAGTTGGAAGCTTGAAATGCGGGTACCACCTTACAGAACTACTTTGCCCCGAAGACTTTCATGTTAACCTTATCTATAACTTGCTTATTAATCCCAATGAACGTCGTCCGGTGGTACTTAATGGTTTGGTTATGTTCATGAGTCTGTGTTTGCGTCCGTGCGTCCGTTTACGCAAATTTCTCAGACTTTATGCCTGAAGTGATTTCATTTAAACTGGACACAAGAGTTACTCCTTACATCATACATTTGCATGTCGATTTGTTATGTGATAAAATCCAACATGGCTGCATTGTCCATATTGTTACAAAATCTCATGTCGAGAGCCATAACTTCGGCACGTCTCCGCCGATTTTATTCAAAGTTTGTACAACGACATTGATCAGTGCAATACATATGCTTTGTTTTACGATACGATCCAAAATGGACGCGTGAGGGCCATTCTATTTCGATTTTTTCATGTCCGGAGCCATTAACCAAGTCATGTCTCAACCGCTTTTATTCAAACCAGATATGAACTGAATATGCTCACGTATTTACAACAGGTTCATTAATAGTAGTATGCTTCACAGAACAATGAGATATATGTTATCACTATATGTAGCAGGTTTTTTTAAACTTCGCACAGTACTCTTAGAGTTTAACTACTAATTACAAAACTTTATTTAATATGCGAATGAGCTGCCAATTAACTTGACACTGCTCAATGCTTTATGGGACAATTAGATATCCATCAGATCAACATTTGTAGCACGTTTTATTTAATTTAATGCTGTAATTTTTGAGTGATTTCACTTATTACAAAGTTCATTAAATACGCAAATAAACCCTAAATTAACTTGCCACTGTTCAATGATTCAAAGCACAATTAAATATTTATCAAGTCAATATCTGTAGCACGTTTCACCAAATTTTAGTGCCGAAATTTCAGAGTTATATACCTAATTAGAAAGTTTATTAAATATGCAAATGAACCCTTTATCAACTTTATACTACTAAATGCTTTACAACACAGTTAGATATCTTTCGTACGAGTATGTGCAGTAGTGTTCATCACATTTGATGCAGTTATTTCGGAGTAATATGACTAATTATAAGACTTCATGGAATATGCAAATGAGCTAATTATTAACTTGACACTGCTCAATGCTTCTCAGTACAATTGGATATTTATCAGATCAACATCTGTAGCAAGTTTCATCAAATTTAATGCTTTAATTTTGGAGTAAAATCACTAATTACAAAGTTCATTAAATATGCAAATGAACCCTTAATTAACTTCACACAACTAAATGCTCTACACCACAATTAGATATCTGTCATATCAGTATCTGCAGCAGATTTCAGCACATTTGGTGCGGTTATTTTGGAGTTATACCACTAATTACTAAACTTCATAAAATATGCAAATGAGCTATTTATTAACTTGACACTGCCAAATGCTTCTCAGTACAATTAGATATTTATCAAAACAATATCTGTACTCAATTTCACTGACTTGGGTGCTGTAATTTCAGAGTTTTATACCTAATAACAAAGTTCATTAAATATGCAAATGAACCCTTAATTAATTTCACACTACTAAATGCTTTACACTACAGTTAGATATCAGTCGGATCAGTATCTGCAGCAGATTTCATCACATTTGGTGAAGTTATATCGGAGTTATATGACTAATTACAAACCTTCATAAAATATGCAAATGAGCTATTTATTAACTTGACACTGCCTAATGCTTCTAAATATAATTAGTTATATATTAGATCAATATTCGTTGCAAGTATCATCAAGTTTGGTGCAGGAATTTCAGAGTTATCTCACTAATAACAAAAGTTCATTAAATATGCAAATGAGAAGATAATTGACATGACACTCACAGTGTCATCATAATGTTCTTAGATTGTCATCTGTGAAAAGTTTCATGAAATTTTGTGCAGTATTTCTTGATATATGTCTACACTGTCAGTACCGTCTCCATAGGGAAACCATTGTATGGAAAAATTCGATATTGCATAACTTCATTGATATGCAAGCCACACTTACCAAAATCTAATCGGTTCTTGCAAGAACCACATGGTACCTGTGTACCAAATCTGACTTGAATCCGTTCAGGCGTTTTTGAGTTATCGTGTAAACAGACAGACAGACACACACACACACACTAACACACACTAACACACACACACACGGACAGACAGACAGACATCGCTATGACAATAGCCCACGTGTTTACACACGTGAGCTAAAAATCGTACAACGATATTGACCTATGTCATACATATTCAAATCATGTTTCACTATTCAATCAAAAATGGCCACCATGCGATTTTATTCAAAGTTCGTACAAGGACATTGACCAATGTCATCGATATGCACTTCGATTTTTTACGATACGATCCAATATAGCCACTATGCGGCCATTTTGTTACGATTTTTTCATGTCCGGAGCAATAACTCAGACATGTCTCAACTGATTTTTTTTTCAAGTTTGGTACAAGGACGTTTACCTGTGTCCTACATATACACGTCAATTGGCTTAAAGACGCCCATTGGTTATAAATACCGGATTACATGAGAGGATGCTCATTATGCAAAGAGACGCCGTGCGAGTAGCTTGAACTGTGAGCTCCACAGATTGCGGTTTTTTGCGTGTTTTTTAATGAAAATTTATGAAATGGGAATGCTCTACAGCAGGGTAAATACCTGATTAATACATAACGACTCCATATTTTCTAAACCGATAAGTTTTCGGGACAATTTCAGTGAGTAATTGTGCGTGGCCAGTGACAACGTCGATCCAGGGGACGCCGGTTGGGATTTGAATACCACTGTCAATCAAACCTTTTGCAAAGTCAGACACTAGTCAGCTGGATGTGTACCTAATGTCGATTAGCATTCGCCTTATCTGCTAATGGTGACTGAAATAAATAAAATATGAGTCAAGATTTCCAGTGTCGAAAGACGTGGGCAATAGTTTCTTCACACTTCTCCAACTTTTGTACCTACCCGCCGCATTGCTGGGGATAAAAAACGTGATCAGACGACATTCAAGTCGATTACATCTTAGTAACCGTGGACATAGTCCCTTTACAAGATGTTCCGTGAAAAAGAAAATGTATTATCGGGTTCTCTCTTACTTGAAAGTTTGATGGCCCTGAAAAGGGCCGTTTTGTTTGGTTTTGTGGCTTCTACCGTACACCTAACAATGGCATATGTGTATGGTACGCCGGGCAAATTTGGATATAACGATCGGACAACAAAAGTCACGCCAAATGGCATATCAGTTTTCTTCTTTTGACGACTACGTCATCGGCCTGCATCAGTTTTCGGGCCCAAAATCGCTCATCACGCCAAGCGTGTGTCCGGTCAAGGATATCCAAATACTTCCGACAGAGTCGGCGTCACATAGACGCGTTGTCATTGCCAACCTAATGATGCTAAACTCAGAATGACAAATCAAGAAATGTTCAATACCCCGGCACAGAGGTGTGAAGCGGTACGGTATCCGTGTATAGTTTCCCATGGAGTGTCGTTTGTACCTCTGTGAGTCTACTAATAAACGAAATGTTTATTTGACCATGGAGCTAAAAAAAGGATGATTTGACTTCCTCTGTTTCGTTCTGCCGTCACTTCGAGTGTACGTAGCATCGTGAGCAAGTGCCATCTTATAGATAACCGACGCCATGCAGTTCCGCTGCATATCCATCAAAGTTCATTACGTCTGAGAAATTTACGAGATTTCCTGTCCGAGTTTTCGAAATGCATCTGATTTTTGTACTTTTCTGGTTACAATTCAAACGAAGTCTCGCAACATAAATTGGCAAATAATGTAATACACGATGATCTGGACTTATTTTCTGACTCCTGACCGCCATCTTGGCCTCATAAAAGTTTTACGTTGGGCTGGTTGAGTACGTCGGGATAATGGTTCAATCTTCAGGAAATACTCATTTTATATTGTTTTGACACCGATGTTTCTAAATTTAATAAAACACTACTTCTAAGAATTTGAGAGATTCGAACGATGCAGATCGTGGTTTTTGCATACCAGTATATTGACTTGTAATTTTGTGGATCGAGGTATAGACAGTATGGTGGGAAGGTGGTCGAGGACACTGTCCGCATCCGGCGCCAAGCGACACACTGCTAAAATAGGTGAAATCTGTAACTCGAACGCACCAAGTATGGTGAAAACACCTTATGCCAAAATGTACGTTCTCCGATGTGCTCATCGACGTTCGACGTGAATTTATGTTTGTAAATCTACAAATATAGCGGTGTTTGACGCAAAACAATGAAAACGATACTATGTTGACAGGGTGGAGTACCCACTAATGCGCGATCCTGGGATTGAGAACGGCGGCTTTAAATGTACAATCAAATCTGGCTGCCTGGTTGGCCATTTTGTTATGTTTTGTCCATGTCTTGAGCCGTAATTCTGACACATATAAACCGATTTCAGTCAAAGTTAGTACAAGGACATTTATCTAATAACATGTTATACATGAGCATGTCAATTGGGTTTACAATCCTATGCAATATGGCTGCCTGGTGGCCATTTTGTTACGATTTTTTCATGGGCAGAGCCACAATTCAGACATATTTCAACCAATATCATTCAAAGTTGGTACAGGACATTGACCTATGTCATAAATATGCACATCATGTCAATTAACCGCTAAATTTAATTTAATGAATTTTCGTAATTAACCTAATGTGTCAAGACAAAGTACATCAAATTTCACGAAACTTGGTAATATTCAGCTGTAATATTCAGCTCACATTGCTGTAACTGAGTAAATTAATTTTAATTTTGATAATTTGATATCATGATTGAATATTTAATGAACTTTCCTAATTAGAGTGATATGTCAAGAAATACTCTTTGATTTTGATGAAACTTGGTATATATGTTGATCTCACAGTGTCGTAATACAATTCAAATACTCTTAGCAGTTTCGTTAAAATTAATTGCTAATTTTCACATCCATATTGAATTTTGCAGGGTATCAAACTTTATGAAATTTGGTACAGGTGATAATCTGTTAGTATTATAATAGGATAAAAAAATTTTGGCAACATCCTGTCGATTAATTATTAGTTGACTCATTCAATGACTTTTTGTAATTGGGGTGGCAGCCGAGATTGGTTTTACATTTTCAGCACATGGAACTCATTCTCGGCCATTAACCCCAATCTGTATCGCAGTATCTTTAATCACACACCCAATAAAAGAAGAGGACGTGTAATCAAAGTACCCATTAACAAGTGTGGACTGTGTCATCAACGATGATTTGTTCTTTGAACTTTGCCCTAATTTTTCATATTATAATCATATTAGGTCTTATTACTCTTGCTAAAAAGATATTTCTCTTTATTCTTAACCCATATGGAGCACCTGCTAATTTCGAATATATTGTTTGCCTCTTGCAATTCCATGCCTCTAGAACTTGCATTTTTATCCGGTATGTATCATATTTGTTCCTCAAATATGAACCTCTAACCACATTGATCTAGTCAAATACATTGATATCAATAATGAAGCATACATAAGTGCACAAATGTAATTAGTTTTGAATGGGAAAAATATTGTTTCTAGTTTCCCCATAGACACCCATGTATAGTGAACTGACATTTTATGCCAATACTATATTTATTGTACAAATATGCACACTTATCCACCCTAATCTAGTCAATTATATTCATATTTACTCTCAAAACATATATAAAGTACTTATTTACCCAATTTGTATCAGGGAAAATCGTATTTTGTGGATGAAATTTGGTAACAATACTAGCACACATGCAATTATTATCATATCCCTCTAGTCAAGCCGAGTACATTGATATTTGAAATTAGCAATCCATGATGACCCACGCCATAAGTATCTAGAAAGCCGTTATTAGCACAAAGGGTTGTATGTGACAGCAAGAATATATCATATATGATATAATTTTAAATATTATGTAAGAGCATTAATCATTCACTGGCATTTTATTTAACTATTTTCGCTGAAACATTAAATCCGCTAAATTAAATCCCAGTGAAAATGTTAAACAGCAATAGCACCTTTTTTACTGGCAAAATCACTGAACTTAAATCTTAGCAGTTCGTTACCACTCTAAATTTGGAGGGTCGTTTGCGCAATCGCAGATTGCATGACCTCGATGAACTTTGATATGCGCATGCGTATTCAATCCCAGAATGCATCAAACAGATTACAGTGGGAATCTATGTACGTACGTGTTGCCTACGTTATCTGACGCGGAAATGGACGATGACCGGCGACACTGCAGTGCAGCCGGGTAACAAATTACAGTCAACTCACACCTTTCCCAACCCGCCCAGAACCAACTTGCCCAATTCCAACTCGCCCGGTACCAAGTCGCCCGATTCCAACTCTCCGGATGCCAAGTTGCTCGTTGTTTGAGTTGTAGATTCCATGTACGCAAACCCGATGGCCCGAGGCCAGCTAGCTCTGCCCATGTGGTGGGAGGCCGTATAACGCCGGTAACACACAGCCCTGCCTAGCCCTGCGTACGATGCTGTGTGTTCCGCTACAGTGTGAGCGGGGCGATTAGCTGTAGCGGAACACACAGCATCGTACGCAGGGCTAAGCCATGCCATGCAGAGCTAGAGGCCAGCTATTTTCATGCCGAGCCAGTAACTCGTAAAAGACGGTCCTACTGTTCCTAAAGACATGAGCCAGTAACTGCAGTAACTTTCCCTACACGTAAAGAAACCGAACGAAATTTATTCTTTCAAGAGATTTGCAAAACATGAAATTCGCAAATAAAAACTTTTCTGCGTTGGCACATATTTCAAGCCCTAGCCGCACCTATGGTTCTCAATGTTAGAAATATTTGTTGTAGGCTGTTTTAAGAAATAAAACTTTTTTTACGTACCAAGTACTCATAAAAATTGCAAAATAGTATCGGGCGAGTTGGCATCGGGCGAGTTGGAATCGGACGAGTTGGAATCGGGCGAGTTGGTTCTGGGCGGGTTGGAAAAGGTGCGAGTTGACCGGTACCCGGTAGGCTAATAATGCCGGGACCGATCACTTATTTAGCGAAGGTAAATAGGTTGTTTACACACCAATTTCAAGCTGATTTAGACCTCAATGTTCGCTTTGCCGTACATTTTCGTCCGTGTTCATAACTGAGCGCCCATTCAATGGTAAATTCCCGGGGACAATTCATTGGTATTATCACTGCAGGCCTATGTACTATAATGATGAAGTTTCGGAATGCGAATTAAGTTGAACTTGAAGGCGACGTGCAAAGTAACTGATTTCACTCCGTGCCCAATGTGTCTAGGTCGGTTCTGAATGTGTGACATACACGTGTTTGACACAGCAGTGTATCTGTATTAAAACCTGTATCTCGAGCATGCCGAAACTTAACATATTTACGATGTGGTTTAACTTTATAAGGGACAGTGGAAAGTACGCAGTCAATGTCAACCCCTACCAACGTAATACCCTAGTGTGAGGTATTTGGAAATAATCTTATGAAGTTTGATAAATGCCTAAACCCCGGGAAAGACAACTTGGAAACATTCAGTCAATAAACATAGCTCTTTATCAAAAATCTGCACTTTCAAAGTCTTTGAACCATCCACAGTTCGGCGATCATCAATTTCGCTGGCTTGACCAGGCTAAACGAATACAATTTGGAAGGGTAACCGATTTTCAAAAATGTCCCCCAACGTCCCCCATCAACGTAGCTCAATGAAACTGCCATCCTTTGTTCATCTATATTTATCGATTGAATAACTTGAATGACATTGCTCACAAACACATAGGTACGCGAAAATGGTACATTTTTGAACTGCAGGTGCTTGACCTGTCACTGCCGATACTGAAAACATTGAGGTCACGATCGCACTACGTCAAACAGAAAGCTCGAAAAGTTGGCAAATTACGACTTATCATGCTCTCTTGCTGCCATGATGTTGTAGTGAGGTTAGTCACGAGGTTAACCACGACCGAATTTTTCCTAACTTGGCCTTGCATAGCTTAACAAAGGCCGAAATTGGCTGATGTCAAAATCAAAACACGAAGACTTCGAAGTCAGTGACGTAATCGAGTTGAGATCTGGACATGCGCAGTCGTTCGAAAACGACCCTCCAAATTTAGAGTGGTAACGAACTGCTTAGTGAAATATCTAAAACATCAAAATAGTGAAATTAAATCCTCGTGAAAATTAATGATTTTACAGTATGCCATATCTCATACAAATACTTAGATGGATTGATAGATAGACAGATAGATCGATAGATAGATATATAGATATATAGATAGATAAATAGATAGATAAATATATGGATAGATACTAGATAGATAGATAGATAGTTTTACACACACATTATGTCAGTGTCATCCGTATCATCGTAATGAACACATTGATATATTAAATCTAAAAGCTGTAGTGTATGACAGCTTATAAAATTCACTTTAAAGGAACATTGTAAAGAGGTTTTAAAAGTCTGTAAACAACATCTTGTAAATTTGCATTATTTTCGAAATTGGTAAATGTAAAATATGACCTTCGTCTAAGGCTAACTTTACAAAATGTGATCCTCCCCTAAGGACAGCTTCAGATTTGTAAAGAATGACCCTTCCCTATTTCCCGGCCCGCCCGGAAGGCTTCCTTAAGTTTTTCTCACATACTTATATCAGTGAAATGTGAACCTACTTGACATTGAATGCAATCTTTGCGCTTTTACATAATGTACTACCTATGGGGCTGATAGTGAAAATAAAAACTATGGCTCAACTGGTAGATTGCACATCTAGTCTATAGCTTGTTAAGATAGTGTCAGCGTGGTCACCTAGGTCAGCTTCAACGTCTAACAACAATGAAGAATGTTCCAAACAGCCAGGGGTGACCGTCTGAACATAAACACGGTATGTTAGCGTTCCATCCATCCGTTCTTCCGTCAGTCCACACGTCCATCCATCCAGCAAGCCAGCCAGCAAGCCAGCCTGCTATCCCTCCATCCGTCCCTCCTTCCATCCATCCATCCCTCAATCCATTCGTCTATCCATCCCTCGGTCCATCCATACCATTAAAATATGAAAGAACAAAACAATCGCCTTATGGTCCACGTTCATTAGCTTGCGTGAACTGAACATTTGACAACAAGTATCAGTAAAGCTACCGTGTACGTAAAGGGTACAAGTCTGCGTTGCACTTTATATGTAAAAAAGAAAACAAAAGTTGTGCCAGTGTGATTTCCCGTGGTAAGGAATGTCATCAAGTAGTTTATATTAGAGAAATAGCTAGACTATACAGAATGTTTTTCTCAGTAAGAAAGGTCAATAGGTGAAATCACAGAGGCTGTTGAAATCTGGGAAAAACAGATAACGATTAAACAAACAATCGAAACCTGACAAAATGTAAAATATTATCGTTGACACATAACTACTTCTCACTGGAATTTAAATTTCAAGATGTTTTTCGCATCATATATATCAAAATGAAGTAATAAATCTTCTGCCAGCATGCACCGTGATATGGCATCATTTCATGGATCACGTTTGCAACAAATTCGCTGAAATGAAGCGTGTCTTAGCACAGAGATAATCACCGTTCGCCGTTTGCATCTTCTAATTTCAGCCCTACATGCACCTATGTGCCCTTGACTGTCTGTTTAAACAATGCAAGCAGCCTAAGGCGAAGCGGCATTGTGTTGGTAACAGGTTGTTTTCGGTTTCGCTGACTGGCCATTGAATCTGACATATTGAATGACAATGCTCAAGTGTTTCAATATTTTTATTTGCAGATGTCTGTAAATTAAAACTTTTGCCACAGGTTCGCAACTTCATTGAAAGTATTATGGTCAACATTATTAACGATATTAACCACAGATTAATTCCAAAGGTCATTAAGGTCACAAGTATGTAATTAGCTGAAACGAAAACACTCAATTTCTTTGACTGCTGTCCTTTTATCATCACTTTATATATTAATTGTAATTGCCTCTGGTCAAGTCCTCCAAGCTATATATGCCAAACTGTGAATATTAATTAGATATGCAAATTATAAACTATCTGACATGAACATGCTCAATACTTTTCACTAACAAAACATAATTGCTCATCAATATACACAGCAAATTTCAATAACTTTCTAGAATCCTTCTAGTCTTATATCCCCAGTGTGGAAAATTATAACTTTTTCAACGAGATACTTTTAAGCAAATTAATGACTAGTTGATGTAAAAATACTAGCATCTTTCATTAACATTTCATTTACATTTTATTATATTTCTTCAATATACATAGCAAGTTTCATCGACTTTGATCAAGTCAATCAAAATATATCACTAATTAGGAAACTTCATGAAATATGCAAATTAAGAATTGGCTAAAGTTAAAATGCTTATCGACTTTCAATAATGTTAAATCATAGTATCTTTAATATATATAGCACGCTTCATGAACTTTGGTCGAGTAAATTCAGATACACATCCTTAATTAGGAAAGTTCATCAAATATTCAATTTAGGAATTGGGTGGAGTAAAAATGCTTAATGGCTTTCAATAATGTTTTATAAAAGTATCTTTCATATCATATAAAGTTTCGTCAATTTGAATAGAATCAATTAAGATATTTATCCCTGATTAGGAAAGTTCGTTCATAATGCAAATTAGCAATTAACTTTTATGTCGCCCCCTTATGTCTTTCATGACGGATAAAACCTCCTGTAATCAACATTTGTAGATTATCTCATCCAATTCTTTGCAGCCTTTCTCCATTTAATTCCGTATTTTCTGAAATCGTTAATTATGCAAATTAACATGAAGTATGCAAGCCACATCCACCAAAACTGATTAGTTCTTGCCATACTTAAACAATATCTTTGTACCAGTTTTGACTCTGATCAAATAACGCAACGGACAGATAGGCAGACAGACAGACAGTCATCACTAGAACGTTCGCTCATGTGTGTGAACAGGTTAGCGAAATAAACAACTCGCATCCGATACGCTGGCAGGTTTTCCTCCGATGCCGTGGTTGACACTGATAGGATGTAAAGAAGACTGCAAATTAAGTTAATATGGCGAATAATTGGACTCCTGAGCCCCTAAACTGTATTTGCTACTCTTAATGAGCTACTGTGGTGTTAAATGAATTATAGGGTGGCCAAGCAGCGATCTATAATATCACCAAGAAAACAATATATTTCACAGCATTTCTTTGACAACAAAATTTTCTCAAGTCTTTTCCGTCCCTCTAAATAACATAACCAATGCATCTTTGTATAGTCCAACCATATACAACTGCAGACGATAAACAACACATCTCATTAAGATAATAATGGGTGATCTCAGATCATCAGTCACAGTGAAGGTTTGCCTGTTTTTGACATAAGTTCATGTCGGACACATGCATATGTCATTGATTTATAACGTTTGAAATCAAAATACTTTCAGACAGCTCCTCGTAAATGTTGTTTTCTTTCCTTTTGAACGAGCCATTAAATAGATAATATGTGACGATTGTTTGTATCCCTATACCAAGACGTACAGAATGATAAGGCCTGATAATATCATGTTAGAACATTTGCTTTCATTCAAACCAAAATAAACATGATCTCAGCTTTCAGTTAAAGCTTATCCTGACATTGGAACGCTTACACATAATTCTATTGGGGAAGTTAACATTTAAGCTTAAAGATGATACATAAAGCTTAAGTTGTAATCTTATATACGCGAGGATTGTGAATTCCTTCCGCAAGATTTAAACAAGATTTCAAATTGGTGTATCAGAAAACTGAATGTAAATTTTCCCAAATGCTGTATCATATCGCTCAATTACAACAGAAAAGAAATAGTCTCTGATTATAAAAGCCTGAAATCCGATTTTAACTTCAAAACCCACATCAATTCTATCGTTGGCAAAAAATGCTAAGCTTCCTAAGTTAAACCTGTAAATATTTCACCAATATACAGTCTCTGCCGACTTTGTACATTTCCTTAGTTCGTTTAAATCCTGAATACGCCTCTTCTGTCTGGTCTCCGAACAAAAAAGTATCTCGTTGAAAAACTTGAAGTCGTTCAGATGAAATTTATCAAATTTCTCTGTTTCAAACAAAATATTCCCTATGCATCAGAACAGTATGATTAGATATGTAAATATTCCACCTTCCCCAGCTTTACGCCTGTGGCAAGGTCGCTGATCCTAATCGTTTACACAAGTGTGTCCATTTCGGGGTTGATTCATCCTGTCTTGTAGAATGGATAAATTACAACTTTCCAATGAGGACACTTCGTAACTCTGATACTTTTAAACGTGAGAAATCTTGCCTAAATGTTAGGAAGTGTACCCTTCTTTCAAGATCAATATCTTTTTATAATGATCTAGCAAGTAAATATAATTTTGTTGACATCTTCGTCAATAGGTCAGTCTTCTGTCAGACCGTCAAAGATATTTTGTACATATAATGGGTGTTTGTGTGTGTGTGTTTATGTGTTTGTATCAGATTTTCATCTTTGCGAATATTGTAAGCCCCGTAAACTGGCTTTAGGATTTTTGGTTCTGAATAAATAAAATACAAGATATGAACTGAAAATGCTCACGTGTTTCAGTATATACATTGCAGTTGTCTTTGCCACATGTTTGCAACTTTATCAACATCGTGAATAATATTCACCGCAGATTAATTTTAAAGGCCATTAAGTAATATATAAATATGTAATTAGCTGAAGTTAAAATTTCTCTGACAGCTGTCATTGTATCACCACTTTATATAGCAAGTGTAAAAGACTTGGTCATGTCCTCCAAGCGATATATGCCAAACGGTGAAAGCTCATTAGATATGCAAATTATAAATTAGCTGACATGAAAATGCAAAATATCTTTCACTTATAGAACATAATTGTTTCATCAATACAGGTAGCAAGTTTCTAAGCATTTTTAGAGAAAAAATCGTTGAATACGCAAATTAATAGTAATATACTTTAGAAAATCAAAACTGACTTTTAGTATTATTATGTCATAGTATCTACAATATAAATAGCAAGTTTTATCAACTTTGGTCCAGTCAATCCTGATATACAACCCTAATTAAGAACGTTAGTTAAATACAGAAATTAGTAATTGGCTAAAATGAAAATGCTAATGACTTCAATAATGTTATACCATAGTATCTTCAACGTACATAGCACATTTCGTCAACTTTGATTAAGCCAATCTGGATATATCTCGCTAATTTGGAAAGTTCGTTATATCTGCAAATTAGTAATTAGATGTTCTGAAAAAATCTAAACCGACTTTTGGTCATTATAGTTTCGTCGATGTACAGAGCAAGTTTCGTCAACTTTGATCAAGGCAATCAAGATATACATCCCTAATTAGGAAAATTCATTAATTATGCAAGTTAGGAGTTGGCGGCAGTAATGACCTTCAGTGATGTAAAATCATAGTATCAACAATACATACACCAAGTTTCGCTAATTTTGGTAACGTCTATTCAGAGATGTATCCCTAAATAGGAAAGTTCATCAAATATGCAAATTAGCAATTTACTTTCATATTACCCCTTTGTGTCTTTCATGGCGGATAAGTCCCTGTACGATCAACATTTGTAGCAAATCTCATCCAATTCTGTGCAACCGTTCTCAATGTATGTCTTTTTTTTCTAAAATCATCAATTATGCAAATGAGCACGGAATATGCAAGCCACTCCCACCAAAAACTTATCAGTTCTTGCCACTCTCGAACAAATTATAGTTACCCGATTTGATTCTGATCAAAAAAGCTGTTCCTGAGATACCGCGCCCTCAGACAGACGGACAGACAGACAGACAGACATCACTGCGACATTACTCACATGTGGGAACATATGAGCTAAATACTAAATGCAAATAACAATTGATTAAGCTATCCGAAATTGAGCCTGTAGTGATGACGAACAAATGATATCCTAATAAGTAACGATTGAAATAATACGAACTTTAACATTGCCGTGTCCCGTGATTTGCTTCACTACTCGTTATTCGATCTAATGCGACCTGTTCATGACATGCACATTCTAAAAAGGCTTGCAACAGCCAAGAAATTTATTTTGACCTTTGTATTGTATTTCTCCTGTACTGATAAATGTATTCTGGGCCCCTGGGAAACTGGAGTAATTTAGAAAAAAATCCACGATGATCGATGAGGCGGCTGATGGCCTAGGTGAGTACACCTGTGCATTTATTTGGTGTAAGGTTGCTTAAGAAGGTGTTGTAGTTTTCTGAATATGATAGGTAACAGGGTTGGCATTGATGTTGTATTGGTAACATTTAATATAAAAATAGCTTGGACAATGACATGCTAATATATGTTGACTGCAATGTATGTTTGTCATCTTCAGATTTTCGATGGATTAAAAAGCTTGCCAAACGATTTGCGGTGTTATTCTCCAGACACTGGCGTCCGCTGACTACTCATACCAATCATCATTATGGCCTCATTTGCGTTTGGTTCGATGCACCAGTACATAACACAACGATGTAAAAATAAAGTACAGTATATCAATGTGACATGTACAAACAGTGACCATTTGTGTATGCTACAATTTTAGAAGAAAACCACCGATGCGGAATAATTTCAACACAGGTAACCGAATATACCTGTCACAGTCCATGCACTGATTCAGTACCTGTCATTTGACTTGTGAACACATGAAACACTCAGCAAAATAGCCATGGCAAGGTCAGCTGCTAGGGTCAGCTTCTAGGGTCAGTTTCTAGGGTCAGCTGGAAACAATGATAAATTTCCCGTCAACACAGCATGCAAACAAACTGGGGCTGGCGGTAACGAGATCTTGCACAGAGCAGGGGAGGAAAGGGGGAGTTACTGGGAACCTTCAAGTTGGACATTTCAGAGAACATTAAGAGCCTCTAATTGTTCATTCCATGCAAAGTAGATACAGATACCACATTTTATGTGAAAGAAAACAGTACCTTCATTAAATGACCTAAAGCTGTAACTTTTGGTGAATGTTCCATTATTTTTTGTTTTTAGTTAGATTCGGCCTAGGGGATAGATATTCGAACTCTCAATTTTTTACAGACTTGTCTGATCTAAAAAAATCACTGTCTTAGACGTTCAAAGATCATGAATTATATTTCCCCCCACGGAGCTTACACAAGGAAGGCATCCATTTTGAATTCTAAAGCTAAATTGCACATGTTTTAGCATGTTTTGGAGAGTAGAACAAGATCTCTTAAATAACATAAAAACAACGATAGTGAAACCATTATCAACAGATACTGATACTGACTCTCTTACCCATTGACACAGAGTAATATCATAGACAGAGTGGCAACACTTGCATGCCTTTTGTTCCATGGTCGTCTCGGTAGACTATTGGCTTTTCATATTAAAATGAGCTTCAAAGGTGTTAAACTTTTTGGAGGCTTGGTTTGTGGTTGATAATTACACGAGATTATGCGAAACATACGACGAGATGGCATCGTACTGCCAGTCGCGTAGCAACCATAGTTACTTTGTGAGCTCTCAGGCCAGAAAGACTGCCTCACGCCAATCAAAACATAACACGCCAGCAGTTTCATAAACATGTCCTTTCTTGGCGCACGTGTAAAAGACGGTGTGACTGACCGTAAACCATTGAGTAAAACCAGACAGTATCGATAAAAGACTTTCAAATTTGGTTCAAACACACTCATTATATATTCATGAAAATATGAGAGGAATTTTTAAAACGGTAAAACCCACTTTCCGGAAGCTCAAAACACTCGCGTTTTCGCCAGCACATCAATTCCGATCAGCACCACAGGACAACTACAACACAAGCTTTGTCGAACATACTTTCGCTTAACAATTGGTGAAAATCCGAAAATTACCGAAGGGTGCATGGTCGGCACTCTTCGGAAAAGAGAGCCAAGAGCTTCGTGAGGCGAGGCAAACATGGATTGCTTACGTAACCGCTTCACGCCTTAAACAATAGCTGTTGCCACTCTGTCTATGATATTACTCTGTGCCATTGACGACAGTTTGCTCGAGTGCACACTCAACTTGACCTGACCACAATGAAGAGTACTGAAAAGGCATGTTATAACAGGCAAAAGTATAGTCTGCTAGTTTAAAATAACCCTCAGCAATTACAGTAAATGAAACATTGGATCCTTTTTATGATGCAAATACTCCCTCTCGGGAGCATAAAAACGCCAAAGAAACGTTGTTGACAAAAACAAAGGTGACCTTAAAGTGAAGGAAAGTGGAAATACAGTTATGGCTGGTGAAAACTCATTCAGTAAATTTAAATCGCGTACTAATATTAGGTCAATGCTGTGAGTAACAGTATACATGAACGAGAGCGTTCGGTTGTTGCTTTCCCAACGTAGCTGTTCTCAGTGTTGTTGTTGATGATAGTGATGATGATGGTGTTTGTTGAGATCGTTCTTGAGATGGATATGGCTAGCAAAGGCTGCAGAAGAAAACAGCCATCACGGCCAAACAAACGCATTTTGATTTGAATTGATGTATCCCTGAAAGATAGGTTGTACTGAAATTCTGCAACATCGCACCCGCCAAAACAAGAAATTTATAAAGAATATTCAAGATGAAAAGGATTTATCATCATCATTCCCAACAGAATGTATCAATAAAGACAACGAGACTTTATCCCAGCGGAAACGTACATTGCCAAAAATTTAATACTGCATTCTGTTATTATCAACGAGCAAGAAATGTACTAGATTTTGAGTAATATTGACAGAACTTCAATAAACTCTTGGATATCTCATCAGTTTGCCCTCTACAAAATGGTCATTATAAGGCCTTCTTGGAAGTCGAATTCAATGGAGTATCATGTTGTCTCTAACACAAAATGATAAGTTTTAAGAACACAAAATTGCTTTTTAGCTGCTCGATACTGCAAATGCTATATTGAGTTTGTCAAATATTAATGATATGCAATGTAGGAAAGTCCATTCTTCCATAAGAGGAATGAAAACTAGAAGATTTTCAATTTACTTGGGAAAATCCTTCGCAATCTTTCCTTTGTTTCAGACAATTTTAAGCATTAACTTCTCTAAACTCATATTAACAGCGTCCTTCCTCTGTGTGACCTTATTGAGGAGTCTCTGATATAGCGTGTCTTAAAGATTTTCAATTTTCTTGGGAAAATCCTTGGCAGTTTTTCCTTTGTTTCGGACAATTTTAAGTATTGACTTCTCTAAACTAATATCAACAGCGTCCTTCCTCTATGTGACCTATTTAGAACAAGAGTCTCTGTTATAGCGTGTCTATGTGAGTAGTGTAAGAATATAATTTCTAAAATATTTCCTGCTTGAGGTTTAACTTTTATTACGTAACCATAGACAACTATACCGGCTGTAAAAAGAGAAAGGACAACAATAATTGATCTCTTGACTCGGGTCAATGTGTTGTGACGCGTTATGCCGAAGCATTGCTTGCACATGTGGCTACAGGTCTACGGGTGAAAGGGTAGAGCTGATTTGTTCAGCCACATGTCACCCTTTGACAGGAGAGTGGATCGACTTCATCAACACATTGCCCTCGAAGTGGTATGTTCACAGTCACCTGTTTGCTGCAACTCCGCTCTACGCCTATGCAGCCAACAGACGAATACGCGTTTACACATCTATGGGCTGCGTAGAGCGAACTTGCAGCCAAAAGGTAAATGTGGGTATGTCGGTGTAACGCGGCACAGATGTTAACCCTCTATCACTACGAGTTTGCAAGATTGTTTGCGTTGAAGTCACATTATTTGATGGTATCAGTGATTTTTGGAAAGTCCTAAATGCTAGATGCTCTTGATCAGAAGCTTTCAGAAACCGTTTAAGACATTCAATTTGTCGTTATCACTACTCTGTAAACAACGTCCGTTTGTAAAGGTTTATACAGAAGGACTGGTAGCAGAGTAGCAATGCTTTCATTGGTATATTCTTACTATATTATGTACGCGTACATGGTGCAAAGCGTTTGATAACAATATTGTAATCATAATACAGTAGAATAATACGGAAATGTTGTTCCGCTACTATAATTCTGACTTTCAGTTCCGCAAAAGTCTTGTATAAAAAACCCTGACAACTTCAAACTCAAACATACTTCTCCCTTTGACTGTACTGTATTGAAGTCATGTCGGCAGAGCGCTGTGTCTATCTCCTTATCGTGCTCCTCATATTCGGTAAGACATGTATTTCCTTTGTTTTTTACCTTTGTGTCATGGTTTCGAATACGCAAGATATGGCCGTTAATGAATGTGATCAAAAAGGTTATGGTATTCAACGAATTAATGGGAGTGGCAGTGGTGGTGGTAGGGATGGTGGTGATTTAATGCGATTCATCGGCCTAAAATTGATCACATCGTGCTGTGACAAATATTACTGTAATTGATGTAACCAAACGGGTTAATTATGAAAAATTTGCTGTTGAAAATAAAACTAAAAAATCTCTCTTCAACACCTAACGTCTAAGAGTAAGCTGAGGGCTATTAACTCAGAATGAGATCATGAGGGTCATATATCTCCCACGGTCGCCCTCGAATTTCTTTTGTTGACACCACGAGAAAGATTTCGCATTTGCAGCTTGATTCATCGTATGAGGAAATATTATTTATTGGTTGTCCTTGGAGGACTGTATTTATCTTCTTTGCTCGCTATGAATGATGACTATTTTAGTCACTGTGTCGTTGGTATGTTTATATATGCTTTAACGAGTGTATATTTAGCTTAGGTTCTGGAGAAAAAAAAGGCTTACAAAGGGAACAGGGTTGGATAACCGCTGGCACGGTAAATTGTCGATACTAAGTGTTGCACAAACTTTAAAGGCATGGCGTATTGCCAGTTGTTTGTAGACACAACAAGGACCATCCTAATCGCACAGGCCATTATCCACTATTTCCAAAAACGCATGCAATGACAGCCTTTGTTCTCAGTGGCCAGAAATATTGTCACTCGGACAACGAAAACCATGCGTTCTCATCCGTATTTCATCTCCTGGGAAGTACAATATTTGAATCGACATGGTTCTATTTCGTGATTTTATTAAGCAGACGAGTATGTACTCTTTACACTCATAATTCGAAATTCGAAAAATAGACTCTGATAGGATATTTAGGTCCAAACAAAGAATTCAAAAGGTTAATAGAGAATGCCTAACCAGCAGTAATCAGAATCAGCATATTGCCAACTTTAGCATCACTCTCTTGTTAAAGGATTGCAAAATTGATAATACACACTAATTTTAAATCAAAAGTCAAAGATTGCTGCTAACACAGAACAGCTCCGCTTCACATCCCTTTTACATGAATGAATTTGATCACGTAGCTGTCCAACAAGTCCTGGTGAAAGCACATACGTTTACGCCAGTGTTTGGCACAAATCGAAAGAACGGTGTTGTGATGCAGTAGAAAATTGGAATCGTTCAGAAAACTAAATGAATTTTAATTTGCCAAAACGCGAGTTTTGATTTGGTCAAAGGCTAGATGTAATCAATTTCCAAATAATGTTAATTTAGTGCTTCGGCATAATTCATACATATTATGGAATTGTAATAGAAGAACTTGCGGTTTATCATTCCAATCTGTATCTTTCATCTAATCCCTCCCATTCTCATACAATTGCGAAATGAATAATAATATTGTTTTCCTTTTTGTCACATTTATTTTACTAGACAAAGTGACATAAACTTTTGTCCACTGTAATCGCTCTTTTTATGTTTGCTCCCCTTATATTATACGTTTCTTGCATTTTACAATCGTTCTAATGGATCTGTTTCACTTTTCTGGGTAATCAAGAAGCGTTATTCAAGAGGGGGCTAGATCATAATTTCAATCTTCAGCTTCATTTCTGATAAAACAAATTACATCATCAAAAAGCATACATGTAATTTCCATTAAAAAGGTATTTTTATGTAAAAATATTGTGCCTTGTGTGGTTAAATAGATCGACATTCTTGCATCTATGTTTGAAATGACTTTTAAAAATGGTAGGTTTTAACTTCAAAGTTATCAATTGTCAGAATTAGCTGTGGTTGTAATGGATGCAACAAACGAAGTGCAGAGACTGAGAAGCCTCTATCAGGAGTGCGACTGATGGATTGATGTAACCTCAAGACTTTTGTCAGGCGTCAGATTGTCTTTTCGGGAAATTTACTGACTAGATTACAATTTCAATGGAAAACAAAAGGCTATGACATCACATTTATCCTCTTACAGACCAGCACAAACTTGACAAGTAATGTGTCTAACCAACAGTTTATCAAGATACGATGGCACACAACTAATGTTAACACACGAATTAACACAAACACTTATAAATAGCATTTGCTGCTGAAGTACCATCTCATAAAAGTCAAGATGAACAGGCGTTCACGTGAAGTGAAAGGATTCTTAGCCTGACTCTCACTTATATGATTGAGATGTACCATTTTATCTATAGGATGGGTCAAAATTTGATAAGTAATATTTGTTTTGTTTGCGACATTTTGAAACCAACTCAGAGAGTTTGTTTAATAGCGTAGATTTGTCAGCATTGATAATGTGTACTAGGTTTTCTGATACAAAGATTTCATCGCTTGCTTATGTTAGAGTGACTCAATGCTTTGTCAATAATTGTCAAAGACTTGGTGTTTACTTTTCAAGTTCCATACAACAGTTTGACAACTCTGTTATATTTTATTACTTCTCTTTACGGAACGATTGCATGTGATTAGCAAAGTTGGTGTTGTCAGTGAGGCCGATGTAAAACTTCTCCTCGTCGTCCCCCTCTGATACCTTGGCCTTGTAACCCACACATTTGATCTTGCAGCTACCCTTCAACGGGCATGTAGAATTGCAATTGGTAGATCTTTGCGCTGGTCCCTGGTTATTACCTTATTATGCGATTTGATTATGCTAGCCACATTCTTGATTTTAATTTGCAAAAATCAAGCGATTTGGGTAAGAGATTTTCCAAGATTAATAGGTAGAAGTTGACAATGTCAAATGTAATGAATCTATATTTTGACATATCTTCCGTAATTTTCTTAACATTATTCTTCTCTACAATTAGTTTCAGGTACACATATTGTGGGCTCCACTGAAATATTCTCAGAAATTGGCGACATTATTGCCTTACCTTGCAAATATGATACGCCACTTGTGGAATACTCTCGAACCACTATCGATTGGAGGAAGGAATCGCCCGGCAGATTTAGTCTAACCCTGTTGACGATAATCGATTTCAGCGTTAATGGGGTTGTTGATCCCAGATATAGCGCAAAAGAAGACGGTTCATTAATAATACGCAACGTCACTTTGGAAGACACGGGATCATATAAGTGCATAGTGGTCTTTCGGTTGAATGAACCGGTCGACGGCATTGGTTATCATACCGAAGTGGACAAAGTCAATGTCACGGTTAAATGTGAGTATTCTGTAGTCAAGGTTTAAAAGTGCCAGAAGCCTAAACTTTTGATAATTTTTCTAATATTTTTGTTTTATATTGCCACCATAATTGTGTGTTCTACTCCCCAAGACATGTAGATATACACATTATTCAGCTTGTGGACTCAGCATGTACAAATGTAAACTTTCTTTGTTATTTCGGGTTGACAAGTGAATTAGGGCCCTGACCTGAATTCAAATATCTACCATACCTGTGCATTTTACACATATAAACACTTGTTGACAAGCTGAATATTGGGCGTTTCAACATTCTTTGGGAGGTAGAATAAGAACTTTCAATTGACAAACAAAAATGAAAAAACTTCGAAAGTTAACAATAATTAAAGATTTTCAAAAATATAGAGGGTCAACATAAAGGTTTGAGTAGAGTGTGTTTAGCCTTGTAGAATAGCAATTCA
>LD352971.1:57379-84820 GCA_001465055.1 Ptychodera flava
ATCATAACTGATGATAACGTCAAACTACATTGATATTTTGTTGCTATGCACATTACTTTGAAACCTATTTTTCATGTATCATTTTCTGCGATTGAATGTGTGCGCATGTGTGTTTCTGTGTTGAAAAAATCATAATCACATATTTCCTGAATAAACGGCTAAATATAAAAGTATTTCAATAAACCATATCAGAAATAAACAATTGAATCTCAAAAGACCGTGTCAAGCTGCGTTCGCGTATTCGATCGGCATATCATCAAATAATTCTGTGATATTTGTATGAATACCAAAATTGTTAAAAGTAACAGAAAAGAGTATTGCAAAATTTTGCAAACAGATCCATTGCCAGAAAAATAATATTTTACATGGTCAAACGTTACTGTTACAAAAAAATCAAGCATAAAATTGTATATAACAACATAAATACCACACACTCATTTTTTCCACCTTTCAGTATGGTTGGTATATCGTTGCGACTGTGTAACGGTAGTTTAATATCCGAATGCCATTCAGACAGGGCGGTCGCTTTGAAGTTGTCAAGCTAGGTACCATATGTGTTTGGGGAAGTATCTTCATAGCTACAAAAATCACCGGACTATTTGTAGTACATGCATTTGTCAAATAGATTTAGAAAATGATTGTCAGAATTCGTCCGAGTGAATATTATTAATGCATAGATCAATTTTGCTCCTTTATGACCAGTCAATCAATCTCCATATTTTTTAAATTTGCGCAATTTTGTTGATTTCAGCATGTATAGTCCAAATGTGCGTCATATATAACTGATACATCAATAATTGATATGCAGTGCTGGGCTGAGGTTTCACCGTTTAAGGGAATATCTTCTTCCCTTAGACATTGAATTCATTATCGCGAACATATGTTTTCAAGTCCAATTTGTTTGAAAAAAGTCTCTATATAATCATAATGTTTCAAGTTCTTTTAAGAATCTAGGCTTCTGAAAGACTCGATGGTGAAACTTCTGGAGAATGATTAACGAAAAGCATGAATACAGTTTTCGTTTTAAATTATGAACGGAATCACAACATATGTGTTGCTCTTTATTTCAAAAATAATTTGCTTTGCATTTTCTCTGGTAAAATTTTCAGCAAGGCGATGTAAAGTGAATGAATGCTACCATATTATTATTAACTAAAAGTAGATTTTGACTAGCTGTATATTCTTAAAACAAAGAAATAATTCACAGTATAATAACTTCGCCATGACGTACTCTAGCGGCCGGCAAGAATGCGTGTTTTGGGCAACAAGTTTTATTTGCTTCAAGTATTTTCACAGAGTCGACCGGCTTTTTCTACGAGGGTCGTTCAAAAACGTATCTCGGGAGACATCACAATTGATGAACCATAAAGTGGCAGGGAGACTCCGGTCTGTAAATGGCAGCTTCTGCGTGTATAAGTATCGCTGATACAAAATTCATGAACGCCATCTTCGTTGATCGCTGAAATATAAAAAATATCCCACAGACAGAATCAAAACAACGAAAATGTGAAAAGCTCTCCCCGAAGAAAAATGACTTCATCGTGACCTACTATAGAAAAGAATCGATACGATAGATATTAAAATCGATTTTCTCTTTTCTAAATAAATAAATGTCACGCACCAACACATCTAAACACATCTGTCCGGAATTGAAAACCGCCGCCCACAAAGTGCAGAACAACAGTCCCTCTTCACACCGGGACTGTGCAGGGAATTACCCCGTCCGCTGAACTTACTCGCTGCTACCGTAAATACCATCCGGAAGCAACATAGCGTCGGTCGAGTGGCCATTTTGCGTTGACGGTTTACTAGCGTAAGAGAATTTTATGAAGTTTTGAAACTATTTACTGATAGGAACTTGCCTGTAACTCCACTTATGGCCATCTTTGCGAGTTCATACTTGTAATTTTTCAAGAAACACCACGCTCACTGTTTTTGACAATTCACGCTCAAATTCAATACGTGCACTATAATTTACAGAGTTTTAAAGCCTTCAAGTTGTGCACTGGCTGAGCGATCTTCCTTCCCTGTTCAAGCATTTTGTCGAAAACACGAAGGTATTTTAGTGGAAGAGATAAACCTTAACTTGTTCCAAATGATCGTCGCTTCGATTATAATATTTCCTCCCAAGCTTGATATTGTGTGCGGAAAGGTCAACCGTCGAAACAAATAACAACGAATGGGACGATTATCCATGAGAGCCTGAAAGAGTGAAATCTGCAAACTTTGATTTTGGTCAATTATAATTTTGCACCTAAACTGCAGTCTTTTTTATTACTAGTATACTCCAATAGCATGTCAAGGTAACTTTCCTGAGTATTTGGCAAGTACACTGGTGGCATCCGCGTTTAATTTACTGACGAAATTGCTGCAGGACGAACCGGTGGACTGAATGTAAACTACTGTAAACAAAATAGGTGTTCTCAGAAATTTACTCGTGCTACTGTCAACAAACCCAATGATACCCCTCAAAAGGCGTTCACAGACTTTTGATCAACTGATCGATGCGGCACAGTTCAGGTTCCAGAAAGAGATTCATACACTTTTACATTAATTCATAGTCGAGATCGACCGAAATCAAAGTTTGCAGATTTTAATGTTTCAGGCTCTCATGGATAATCAAGGGTGCTATTTTATTTTCAGTCGTATTTGAAACCATTTCAGTCCTGTTCGTTGTTATTTGTTTCGACGGTTGACCTTTCCGCATACAATATCAAGCTTGTGAGGAAATATTATAATCAAAGCCACGATCATTTGGAACAAGTTAAGGTTTATCTCTTCCACTAAAATACCTTCACGTTTTCGACAAAATGCTGAAACGGGGAAGGAAGATCGCTCAGCCAGTGCACAACTTGAAGGCTTTAAACTGTGTAAATTATAGTGCTCGTATTGAATTTGAGCGTGCATTGCAAAGAACAGTGTGCTTGGTGTTCCTTCAAGTTGAAAAATTACACGTATACTATGAACTCGCAGGGATGGTGATAAGTGGAGTTAGGACACAAATTCATATCAGTCAATAGTTTCATAACTTCATAAAATGCTCGTATGACAGTAAACCGTCAACGCAAAATGGCCACTCGACCGACTCTATGTTGCTTCCGGATTGTATTCACGTGTAGCAGCGAGTAAGTTCAGCGGACCGGGTAATTCCCTCCGCCGTCCCGTGTGAAAAGGGATTGTTTTGAACTTTGTGTGCGATGGTTTTCAATGCCGGACAGATGTGTTGGCGTGTGATATTTATTTATTTAGACAGCAGAAAATCGATATTTCTATCTATCGTATCGATTCTTGGAATAAATGACGACTGTACTACCAGGAGAGATCTCAGAAAGATCTCGTTAAATTCACGGCGACTTCACGTAGAGTCCGGTACGCGTCTTATTGCTAATGCAAGCGGAAACCTTCCTCTGTGCGCACAGGGGAAAAACAGTAGCGAGGTCTTGTGGACGTGACTTGGGTCTCGTATGTACGGCTTTTACTGAATTTGACCACATTTATCACACATTCAGTAACCATGGAATACTCGATCATTCTCGACAAGTGCTGGTGAAGTAACACCTTGATAAGAATGGATTCGTTGCCTGGGTCTAACTAGTAACAACACGAACTCAAAGGGGAGCTCTCATCGAAAATGTTGAGTTCAGACCAAACGAGTTTAAGAAAACACATACTTCAGGCAACTTTAAAGGAATTGGATATGGATATGTCAGACTCAGGCAGTTATCCCATATTTGTAAGTAAGATTCCTCTTCAAACTCTACATTGGTTGTGTTTATTTCCTTTCGTCCAGGGAATTTTATCAATTTCATTTTGACAATGTTGTAGTTGTTATGTATCTGATCTGGCCAACATTGGTGTTAAAGTCTATACAAGGCACATTTCGCGAAGCGGAAGATTTGAAGGGCTATTCACGGTTGATGCTCACAGTACAAATAGATTGAGATAAATCACATGTTTATGCCAAGTTATTTTTTATCTTCAAGCAAACACGATGACATAAACAAACCAAAAATCTTTATGGCTTTGTATATTAATGAGAGTACCTTGCTCCCATTTCATTGCGAACGACTGTCACAATTTGGTACGGCGTCGGTACATATGTCAACGAACGGGCGAAAACACATTAAGTAGGTCACAGTCCAGTAACTGAAGGAATCGTCCATTTCTGCTAAGAGGGGGTAAAGACCAGCGAAAATCAACAGAATTACGAGTAGAAACATGTGACTATTTAACAACTTAATTCGCAATGTCTTCCAATACGCTACCAGAAGAACGACACATGCCAAATCAACCTACCCTTTTCATTCTTCTTGCGTGGGATTAAGAAACCCAGCAACACTATTTTCAAGTACATAAGCGTGACATTTCTTGGTCTATTAAAAGTCACTTAGACAACATCTTAGATTTGTTTAGTTGGTACTTTCTTGTTCTGGTGCTCTGCTGCTGATGAAATGGTACGCTCTGCTCTGCAGCGTGCAATGCAATACTGAATAGAGGGATTGTAAACAATCCCAATGCTGTCTATCTTGTTATTTGTTTTCACAATCGTTTCGCCCCGTCAACAAACATACCACAAAAAATACTAAGAATTACTGGTGCAGGACTGACCAACGCTGGAACCACACCTAGGTATAATTTTCTAATATTGTCCAGCGGCATGTTTGTATTTTGTGCCATTTCAAGCATCCTATACAAGCCTCGCTTGTCCCATAAGTATAGTTGTAGTGCAATGCTTCCAATGTTTGCCACAGATAGTATTTGTCACTTAGAGTACGATTTTACCACATATAATTTTAAAGGGCCAGTAATGCTAACTTTCGATGGTTTTTTTTCATTATTTGAATTTTATACATCGATTGCAACTTCTTATTCTACTCCCCAAAGAATGTTAAAACATCCACTATTTGACTCGTCGACTTAGCGTTTATATTTAAAATGCATTGTTATTGTTTACATTTGAATTCTAGTCCAGAGCAGAAGTCACTTTAATTTCAATAATAACAATGCAGTTTACACATGTATGGGCTGAATTGACAATCTGAATACTGTGTATATCAACATGCTTTTGCGGGTAGAACAGTACGTTGTGGTTCACATTCAAAATAAAAATGGTGAAAATATTTATCAAAACTTAGCATTACATGCCCTTTAATGAAATGTGGAAACTGCTCTGTGTTGGCAAGGACCAGCGCTATTACTCTTATTTATAAGTGATATAGTTTTGTTTGCTTAAAAATTGCATTACATTAGTAGTTAACGATGACATCGGGAAAAACATTGCAAGGTTAACCATATGATACACGCTCTTGCATTTTCTCGGCAATCTTGACAATTGTTTGTTGCTATCTTTTGCTGGCACAATGGAGGTAAACCCTCCATTCTGGCATGTGGACAGCATCAGAAAATTTTGTCCAACCGATTATACATGGCCTGTGTTAAATATAGTAACCTCGGGCATTTTAAGTCACAACACAAGGAGATAAAAATAAAACACTGTAAGACCCCTCCAAACAAAAATACCAGGTTCCTATAACACGTGACAAGCAGTGCATATTGCAGAGGCATGCCTGTAACATGTGAGTCTACTAGTTGGTAACGCCATGCAAGATAGTTTATGTGCTACCTCCATGCTCTATGCCTGAAAAGCAGAACATTGAGAAGACAAATTCGATGAAAACACGGACTAATTCAGCGAGCACATTGGGACAGAGAGCTTTTAAGCGCTATTGTTAAGACACATGCATACTTTATGATGGTAAACTGATTTCCAGGGTGAAAAAAGGGGAACATAATGTTGGGAATTTCCAACTTGAGTAAATATTTAAACAAAGCATAGAGTTTACCTCCGGACGCACCTATTCATCCTAGTGAATAGGCACTTTAATTTGAATGCGAATGGAGGGGCCTATCAATGATGGCATTGTTGATATGCCTGACCCCTCTATTCAACCCCAGACAGCTATCAATAGTTGTTTGCGTCTGAAAGGTCTGCTGTACCATAGACCCTGGACCTGATAGACCCTGGACCCCAGGGTCTCTGACTGTACAAAACATACCGTTCCTAGTAAACACCACTGCAACACCTGGAACGACTTGATGGTCGATACCACAACTTATGAGGGCGCTGTTGAATACCAACATTACACCTTGGTCACTCATCCACGATATAACTGTTTATATCGGCGGGGTGTGCACGAATTGAATAGTACGTATTGATTTGTTGACGTGTGGCCTTTGTTACTATCAGTTTTTTTCAAAGTAGTAACTTCCGACCACCCTTTTACTATTCGTTCTTTCATAGGGGGAATTTATGTGTTTAACTCGCCTTGGCTGCTGAGAGGTACCTTGGGATCTTCAGTGTATTGACTACACGAGACGTTTAGAGTTCGTTGGTACTACATAGACTTTATTTCTCTGTAGACAAGCTTGACAGTTGCCATCGCCCAAGATACGCTTCTCCCATAGTCTAAATGTCTTGGGTCCGCTGTGTTCCCCTCTCAATGTTCCAATCTCTCCGAGCAACTCAGACTGTTCGTTGTATGTTTAAGGATGGGATTTTAAACGTTATCTTTAAGGCGTGGTTTGGATCATACGATAGACTTGAATTAAAGATAAAATGATACATCCAATCATAAACATCAGTGTCACAATTAATATTCAAACGTCACTGTGACACATGTTCTTGTTTTCGTCCTGACTTCCGTAAACACCCTCGTAAAACGGAATTAGCGTTATTGTGCGTTTGCCTAAAATATGGTTTGTATGCATATCGACTTATAATTGAATTCTTGTTGTTTTAATTAACCATTTTACTGGTGTCGATGACCGCTAGGTTCATTAACCTTTGTCTGAGATAAAATATCTCTGTAACACCTTATAAGTCATAGGACGAACGATTTAGAGAAACCTGTCATTTGCAACATATTGTACACTCTCTATACGTTTCTGTACCATGTATGCGATGTAATGCGAGAAATTGTGACCCAATATGCTGTACAACAATGGTAGTTATACTTGCGCAACGTAATGATGTATATAATCGTTACGTGTAACATCAAGGGAGTCGGAATAACTGGCTCTTTAATCACTGAAATCACTGAACGATTATCAGTGGTAAGGTATCCATGTTGACCATGCTGAACAAGTCGCTTATGGAAACGAGAATGCAGTCACAGGGGCCAACGAAAATGTCCGTTTCGATGGCTGGAGTGTCTTGGTCTCAGCACCGGTTTTTCGTTACTACTTTTTACTATATTTTAGCAGAGTTGACTATGTTATTCTCGAACTACCTACATTGGCTTTCTTGGGCTTACCTTAAGATTTCTATTTCCCCTTCACTGTGTCTTGTATTTTGTCTGTGACACTATCACTATGCTGCGTCTATTATCTGATGTGTGTGATTACCCGATAAGCCAAGTCGAGCAAAGTTAAAGGCATGGGCCAGGCGTCAGATTGTCTTGCCAGAAAATTTGCGTACCAGATTACAATTTCAATGGAAAACAAAAGGCTATGACACCTCCATAATCCTCTTACAGACTAGAACAAACTCGATCCATTTGATTGTGTCCCCTACCTTTAAGTTACTAATCGGTGGACATGGTCACCAGATTAACTTTGACCAAGTCAACAACGAACGGACATAATATTCTGTTTGCTTTTGCCCTTGCTTGCTTTAGTGCATCAGTGCGTTCGTTGTTTACTTGGTCAAAATTGAGAACTAAGCAATTTCAAGTAAATTTAAAATGCTTACTGACTGTCGATCGCTTGCAATTGCATGATAATAAAATTACTGACTGTCGATCGCTTGCAATCGCATGATAATAAAATGAAGAAGTGTAACTTATAGTCAAAATTTGCAGTTGCCTATAGAGCCGGATCATAATTTTTGGATACTCAAACTCGTCACCTCCTTTGTTGAATTTTCACACCTAGCCCCCCCCGCTGTTTTCACTTTCACCTGCTCGTAGACATTTTTCACTCTGAATTTTTTGTAGTTTTCTGCTTCAATTGTTCATTCCACTCTTGCATACGATGAAGGAGGTTACACGTCTTTGAAAGCTTGTGCTGCAGTAATCATTCAATTGATCATAGCGTGCTACAAACCTTAGATCCTTTGGTTATTGAATGATATTCATAAACTTATTTATGTTTATTTGATGATGTTCATGAATTTGAGTACAGCATCTTGTATGCACTCCTGATCGTAAATTTCCTTTCTTTATCCGGGCTATAACCACAAAGCTACTTGAAACAGAAAGTAAAACTTTTCCAATGAATATTTGACGAACCTGTACCAGGTTTGTTTTGATTATATGTTTTGCCTAAGTTTTTGTTTTGAAATTCAGAAATCAAATTGATTATATTTTGCTTATTAGCTATTATGTTCAGACTCCTGAGCCGTCGGTGTCATACCGATGTTTGTGTCTGTTGAAGCAATAACCTTTTGAACGGCCAATAAATGAGTCTCCAGTTATTATGAGGGAGTTGGCCGGAGGGATTGGGGAGGGTCACTTTTTACAAACTTGCCGTATAGGTGGAGGGTCACATTTACAAACTTGCCCCAGAGGGAGGGCACATATTTTCAAACTTATCCTGGGGGAGGTTCACATTTTACAATGCTCAGTTTATGATGAATGCAAAGTCTGGATGAGCTGTGTAAAGAAACTTCACAACAATCATATGAGAATTGCAATTGCAGTCACTGCAATTTGCATAGTACTAATAAAATGCCTAGGTTAAGAGCACAATTTTTCCGTGTATCAACTGCAGTATCTGATTCAAATCCTTAAGAAATGATGGAATGCCAGTGTTTTGCTTTTTAACACATCCTATATTTGTACAGGTTGCATTGCTTTTGTTGAAAATTGAATTCAAGTTCGGACTAGAATTTGTTTGTCAACAATAACAATAACAATACACGTTTATGAGATGAAGGGAGTTGGAAAGGAAATAGCATTTGATACACAGAATAAACTAAATGTATGACCAAAAGTTACAGCAAATACCCCGATTGGCTTTAATATTTTTCTTGCTACATCAGGGGGGGAGTCACAGTTTATATCATGGACGACCCCCAGTTTCCTCTGGCCCACCCTCCTGATTATAGCTATATGCCCCCTAAAATGGGAATTGTATATTGTGTAGAAGTGTGTTTAGTGATTGCCAGCGATTCGTTAGGTTATTGTCCACGTGACTTACACAATTAATACTAATTTGCATAATAAGATATCCTGATGTCCGTGTTCACAGAACCACTGCATTAGAAAACAATCATATTATGACAGTTTTCAAGGTTGTTTGTCAATTTTATTACGCGGCCAAATTTGCTTTCTTCCTGGATGTTTACAATCAGGGTTTTAAGTAAGCCAGAGTGTCTTTTACAGCCAAGGCGGCATCAAAACAGGTCCAATAATCAGTATCATAAAAGGTGAATATTATAATTTAACTAATGCCAAGAAACAAATAGAGACAATGATTTTAACGAAAGGGTCATCTTAAACAACCACCAATCTGAGCATGTTCGGTTCAAATGTGGTGTTTCTGAAAGGTAGATTTATATCATGAAATTCACACCAGACTTTGTTCTTTGTCTACACAAGTAAGATCTCTTTCATTCAGATATCTTTCAACCTTTTTTGAGATTGGGGATTTGGCTGAGCGGTTTTGTCTGTGGCTTCTCCACTAGGTGACTGGGTACCGTACGTTGTGAGTTCGAACCCTGTTGAAACCACCGTATTTTCTACCCTGGGTTGGTAGCTCTGCTGGTGGACAGAATTGTCCCCTAGGCTGTCTTTCACCCAGTTTAAGCGATGTATTCATTGCTTCACATCGATAAAGCTTGTGTGTGATAGTGAGCTGTACCAGCGTGAGTGCTTCACGAACTCTACAGCGTGTGGATGGGTCAGAGTCAGAAAAATTGTAACAATTTAGCTCGGTTATTGAACTAATCTTTTTTGAGATTGGGGATTTGGCCGAGTGGTTTAGTCTGTGGCTTCTCCGCTAGGTGACTGGGTACCGTACGTTGTGAGTTCGAACCCTGTTGAAACCACCGTATTTCATTCAAGACACACTATAATTAAATGGTCCTCTTCATGGAGACATGTTTCTGACTTTGTTAAGGACTTTGTTTGAATTACATGCGCGGGCTTTCCTTTGACTTGTGACGCTGCATAAATCGAAAGAGACGGTTAAGAACTAGGCGTGAATTCTCACCCGTGAAAACACAGCTACCTGCACTGTGTGTTATGTATTACACACATCGTGTTCTGGTGCGGTCGTTGTTTGGTTTTTGTCGAGACAGGTGATTTGTCGCGGATTGACGAATAATTTAAATTGCTCCTCACCGCGACTGAATGCTGAGCGATACAGGTTTGTCAGACCACGGTCTCAGCTCATTGAAGCTCTTATAACAGTTCAATGAGTATTTATAGACATCTGGGGACAATGTACACAAATCTAGAATATATTAACCAGGTGTTCGCCCTACTTGCTGGAGTTGTTAAAAGCGTAAATTGAGCTGACAATTTCACGGGAAAAAGACAGGTAATAAATGTAAATTCTGTTGACGGATTTACAACCCTTTCCATTCATCAAATAATGAAAGCTTTGGTAGCGTATCACGGCTGCAAAATCACTAATGAAGATCCAGACAGGACGTATAAACGATAAGTTTCGATATTTTGCATAACTTTGAAACTATTTTTACAACATCTGGTTTTTGCTTAGCTTGCATCATTTACTCTTGCGGAATGTAAACGTTTATAAGAGAAACGTTTGGAATCAGTCACGATATTATGTTCAGACAATCTGGACACGCATGGCTTTCCTATCTGAGGGCATCGGCTGTGAGCTGACATTTAAACTGGCCCTCCCAATATGACCTCTAACAGGTCAACTTTGTACAGGTCTTCGCAGAGTATGTCGTAAAACACTGGAGCTGCTGATAACAAATCATTAAATATGGAAAAATCTAGATAATGAGTTTTAGAATGTCTAAGGCGAATTTGTCCCTATACTTTGCTCCTTGGCTACGAAACTAGCATCGAAGTAGAATGCGTCTGGGAGTCATCTCTCGTCACACTCAAATTTTCACGTGACTTTTTTGGCCTGCTTGACTGTTTAGGCTGATTTTGAAGCTCTCAGTGTAATTGAAGTTCGCATCGTCTTCTCTTTGTGAAATCAAATATTGCATATTTCGCAGAGAGTTAAAAGAAGGATGGCGACCATTTTGAATTTCGAGTGTCGATAAATGTTTGGTAATTTCTCTATCTATTGCCAAACTTTACCCGGCGAACCATGGTTTACGTTTGTCAATTTGAAAGAGAATATTTGAAAGTTTCGCAACTCAGAAGAAAGTTCAAGAGATGGAAGGTCTTTAAATTACGAGGAGCGATTTTCCTTAAAGATTCAAAAGTCATGCAAAATGTCAAAGAAATAGGTGATATCAATCAGCTCGTTTATCACATGACTCTTATCGTTTATATATGTGACATGCACAGCTTGGTGACTGTTTAAGTTACAGAATTTCGCAGGACACTTCAAAGTCATGATACTAAGTCAGTGAGCGTGTGAAATCGACCTGACCGAACGTCGTAAAAAATTAAGGGGTCAGTGGCTGAATCTTGGTGTGTATCTTCGTTTCTTTTCCTAGATCTTATCAATCCAACAAACGATAAAAACGTCATGTAACTTACAGTCCAAAGTGAGATTTATGTACCACCAGGCGCTCTGAGCTTCCGGTTTAGTATTTCGTTTCAAGTGCGAACACAGGAAAAATTTGAAATTCACTTATGCTATCGATTAGGCCAAACACAAATAAATGTTGTTTTTTCCGGTAATCTAACTTTACCTAGAAAAACCTGCCGAACCTAGATATTTTTATGCATTTAAAATAAAGTCATGTAAATTCTGTCAATTTTACAGTATTTTATGGGTGTCATCGAACAAAAGATAAAAGTATAAAATATTATCTGACCTACTTACCTTCCCTAATTTACAGGGATAACGCACATACATTTTATATTTGGCCTAATATCTGTGATTCGTCCGGTAAAGAACTATTCTTTCTGTAACAGTCGCCTCTTCATATACTTAATATTTTAATAGCGGCCGTGTTGACCTCGTCGGCGGATTAAATCGGTCGGTCAACATCGTGCGACACACTGAATAGTGTGAAATTCACGTGAAAGTCATGTCATCAGAGTGTATCACGAGTTAAACCCCTGATAAGATCAGCACGGTAGCTAATTGAGTAGTGTTGATCGCCTATCAGTCGTGCTTGGTCAGGTGATCTTAGATTGCAATAACAGGTACAGGAGGTGGCATATACATACAATACAAATCTCTCTTGGAAATATCAAAGATATCTATCATCAAAAGGATATTAAAAAATTCCCGCCATTCCCTGTGGCCATGTATCGGAGCCGACCTATACATTATATTGACCTTTTCGAAATCTCTGCAGCAGTTTCTGTCATTGTCTGTGTGTCCCTGTAGGCCGGTGAGATTTCAGAGTGTGGCATTTTATAGAAATCATTGTAACAAACGCTCAGAATATCCTACCGTCAAAGCTGGATAAGAATGGACACTAAAATTGATCCAAATGTTTTCACATTTGTGTAATTGGTTCGTAAAATTGTTACAAACTTTGCATCAATAGTTACACTGACTTGTTGCAACTGCGGTGAAAATCAAAGACCTTCATGGACCCATATTCAACACACACCAGGGAGTACACTTTGCAGTGCCATTCACATACATAACAATTATATCACACTCCTTGTCGCCGTCCTGAGGTGCTTTTATCACTTGCCGAGACAGAGTTGAATTGTCATCAGACTTGTGTTGCTTTTGCATTGTGTGAAGTTCTTTGGCAAAAATAAACATGATCCGCCAGAAGTTGTACGTGGGAAAGTTTTCGAAATCTTTACCCTACACACAGACACTAATCAGATCCTACTGACAGGATTTATTGGCTCTATCTCAACAAAAACATTGACAGCCTACTGTGAAGCAACACTATCATCCGTCTGTTGATTGCCGCAACTTGGTAAATTTGAAAAAAACTTCAAAAACCAATTACACAAGTGTGATAACTTTTAGGACAATTTTAGCGTCCATTTTTATCTGGTTTTCATGGTAACAAGGCGTAATATACAGGACACTGCCGAAGTGTACACTGTACCAAGATATACATCCCGGTATTTTGTAAATATTAGCCTTATTATTTGCACACCTTTCAAAGTGCAAATTTACAAGCAAAGTCAAAAATAAGAGTGTTTAAACACCGTTCATTTACACCGTGCTGCACAATCGCCAGCAAACTCGAAGCACGTCCAGTGCGTCAGCCACGCCTATCAACCGACGGACTCAGCGCTCATAAATGAATTATGTGAATAAATGAATTATGTGAATAAATTTATCACAGGTTTTGGAATTATCTTCGTTCACATTATGACTTGGTGATAATAGAATGAATATTTTTTTGGGAAAAAGTGAGGTTTTGTCTTGTATTTCATGATGTAGCCATGGTGGCGTAGATGTGAACAAAACAATTTTTTTCAGTAGTTGCCATAGTCCGGTTGTGTGACACGCTTACAAATGTAAACTACCACAGTCTGATATTTCCATCGTGTGGAAGGTCTTTCATAGTTTAAATTACTGATAACAACGTTAGCATCTGTGTAACTGAGTTATCCATTTAGATAGAAAAGTTCCACGTAGAATACGTGTCCGGGAACACACAGTATGCCGCGGCATAGGTCTGTATCAGATAAACCATGAATAAACACAATACATTTGCGTAGACGATAACATTTCATTAAAGTCATCAGTGTGACGATTGTTCAGTGTATCAGTATAAATCTAACAAAAATCGGTAGAATTAATGCTACCGTTTGCTCTGACACAACGCTGCTATGAAATGGTTGGTTTGTAAATGAGTCTATGCTAACATAAGTTAATATTGCCAGCCCGTCGCTTTATTTTTAATGAACCTCGTGCCACTCTTTTTCAAATTTTGACTTACAGAGTTAATGTTATAACTTCATTGAAGCTTATAATTAAATGCTATTAAATTCAGATCATAGTGTTTCATTATGACAGGGCTAATGTACTCATCACTTAGGATTTAATGTCGATTGGTGAAAAAAATCAGGTTGTACAGGATTAAGGCGAAATACAAAATGTGTTTTACCGTAACATGCCTCCACCAATTATGGTAGGTTGGTCGGGCTAATTTGCTGAGATCCAAAAATGACGGTAAATGGAGAGACTTTACTCCCTTGTTTAGAAAATGAGTGTATAGGGTCTGCAGGTTTTTCTTCCTAAGGTACGTGACATGCTGATCAGTTTACCGGAAACTTATTTTTTTTTTCATTTGGCCTGAGTTTGTGGTAAGTATACATTATTCAGTTATGCTGACCACGGTGGCGTAACATTGGGTGAGAATAAATGGTGTGTATATATGAATTGTGTATATGCGTTTTATTGCTAGCTACACACTACTTTGAAATAGATTCAGATCTTGCAGTCTTTTTATGGATAGTCAATTGATTCACGGCTTGGCAAGCCAGGTCATGTATAGAGGAACCAGCTGTAGAAAGAACCGCTATGTTTCAACTTAAAAACAGACCAGACAGACACACAAGCGAGAACCAGTTTCATTGATACGTATAAAAACTTGCCGATTATACAGACGCCGCTGTATCTTGTCAATTATGGCATGATGTCAATAATATGCATTACAATTATATTTGAATACTCGTTTTTATTTTAAATTACATTGTCACTATGTTTGTTTGACTCAGTGTCCGAAAGTATAATATTTCTGAATGTGACACGTTGGACGATGTATTGAGACAATAAAACAGGCAAGTCCTCACATCGAATATGAATCAGAAACTCTATGCAACATATATGGCGAAAGAAAAATTGCATTAACTTACCAGTGAATGTATTTCATTTACACTTGAAAGTATATGTATATATTGGATAGACCGTAACTCTGTTAGGCAGCTGGGTGTACTTTTACTACTTCTTTGAAAGTTCAATTATTCTGAAAGTTTGTTGATCAAAGTACTCATTTTAAAAGCGATCATTCTTGGAATATTGTTTTCCTGAAACATGTGTGTTTATAACGGTTGACAAATATTTGTGTTAAGGAACTGTGTTGGGTTATGTACTGTGATCCTAGTAACATTCTTCCAGGCCAGAGTAGAGTCGATCAGAACGTTTCCATGAATTGCAGAAATAACTTGGCAGACGGGTGAACATAACTTTAAGCATGTAAAATCATACATTAGTATCCAATATATTCCATTGACATCACGGGTTTTTGTGGCTTCTTGGCGAGCGCTTTAACGTTTCATCTCAAGATTGCAGGTGTATCTTGACATAATTCGCTTTGTGGTTCTAGTGTATGTATGATTCAAAACAGGATATAGTATCAAATACAACAGACACAGACAACAAGCTAAATACCTGATGTTATTTAAGTTTGTTTTGACAACCAACTCGTTCAATGACGGGCACCAAATCCCTCCCAAGTTAACCCTCGCGTGAGGGAACATGCATTGGGACATGTTAGATAGCCGGAAGAGCCGCGTAAGTAACAGTTAACTTGTCTCCACCGTAACTGTTACGCGAAACAAGACCAGAGGGGAAGTTTTCTGTGGAAGAATTGATATAACTTTTCTAAACCTCGTTCAAAGCCATGGGGATGTATAATACGTTCCGCAGGAATATCGTGACATTGGGCGTGCTCCTCGGTAAGTCAGCTTTTCAGTTTCGCGTTGCTTGGGCTGAGAACAGACATATTACCTGCATGGTACTGAGCATGTTCATTCAGCTGGTGTGCTAGATTGCCGCGTAGATCGTTTTGATTAGAAGACAGGGTATAATTAATTTGAGTGACAGAATTATGTCTAAGCATTGTTGCTTAATCGTATTTTCTCACTTTCATATGGCACTATTGGTGGTTGGACGAATAGAACGTTTTCTAATAATCTTTACGGCCCTGATACGGCTTTTGCGGCCCGAGGTCGTACGGCGGAAGGGCCCGAGCGTGCGAGGGCCCGTACGCCGTACGACCAAGGGCCGCAAAAGCCATATCAGGGCCGTAAAGGGTTTATCATATACCTTATGGAATGAAAAATATGTGGTTTACATAATATTCAACAATTGTTAAAGAGATAAAAATGCGTGCAACATCAAAAATTCATCGCCATTTGTGTCAGTTTTTCATAAATACGATGGCCGCTTCCCGTCGCGGATTGACATACATAATGACGTCATTTGTTTACCTGCAGAATTCTAGAACGCGCAGAGCAACATCCGTTCTATTACGTGACCAACATAGATCAAGGCTGAAATCGAGGTGTAAGAAGACAAAAGCGTGATGTCAGTTTCTTGTAATTTATACTGAACAGGCACGCACTTAGTACACAAAGGATTTCTCTGGAATTTAGAAATTAAAGCCGATGTCACCTGCGCGGCTCCACTGTCGCCACGCGCAACTACGATCTGAGCGAGCAGACGTTTTTTTAATCTCGCGCTGGCTTTGTGTACGAATGGAACGTTTGCGGATAGCAACGCGCGTAGTAACCAGAATCGAGATAGTCAGAAATTCACGCGATTGCCCATATTTGGGCACTGGGCCGGAGCGTGATACGTAAAAAAAATGCACGGATCTGAGGGCGCTTTCTCCCATAGCTTTACACAGGCACGTGAATGTAGGTATATGAGAATGTCTGTTGAGTCACTGTGGCTTGGGTTTGGCTAAAGTAACTCTGAAGAGAATCGTTCCATCCAGGCAATTTGTGAACCACAACAGGACGCGGCTGTCTTTTTGCGTCAATCACTGGAGATATCACTCCCTCAACAAAATGAACACAATCGCCGTAAAAGCCTCGAGGAAATAGAGAACGTTCATGATGAAAATGTTGATTTGGTTTTAAGATAGTACCTCGAAAATATTAAAGACATAAACTTTTTCTCAAAATTTTCTCGGTGAAACTTTCAATAATGATATTACCGAATCAAGAATTAAGAATTGAATATGTCACTGTATCAAATGCATCGATGCATTGATTGTGCACTATTAATAAGTCAAGTGTATCTCGAAGGAAAAGTCGTATATTAGATTCCTTGTTTAATACTCTCTATGAGCATGAAACGGTAATTACTTCACGTTTGGTCAGAGAGACGAAAATGTACGTACGTGAGCGCGTGCCTGCGTGCGTGCGTGCGTATGTATGTATGTATGTATGTATGTATGTATGTATGTATGTATGTATGTATGTATGTATGTATGTATGTACGTATGTACGTATGAATGTATAAATGTATGTTATCTACCTATCTATCTATCTATCTATCTATGTCTACATAGGTATTAATGTATGAATTGGTGGGAGGATGGGTTGTTGGACGGATAGATCAATACATATGTTCAGCATGTGTGTGAATTTGGCATAGGCTAATAAGACGTTCACCTTAATATCCAGACCTGACGTATCCATCACGCCATTAATTAACTGTCTTCAGTGAAATCGACTTCATTTTTAGGCACAATACTGTAGGTCTTTCTATTACTTTATTTCTAATTTGTTTCAGTATTACTGGCAATTACGGATGGTCACGGAAACGAAAGTCGGTGTAAGATTATACAGAATTCAAAAAGTGTGAGTGTGAACGAGGGAGATAACATGGAAATGAAATACGCACTAGACCTTTCCAGTCCCTTCCAGCGGAATTGGAAACTAGAAATCGATATCTATCACTTTGGACATGATAGTGTGAGAATTGTTCTTCAATCGCATGGTGAACCTGAGACCCTCGGGCCTGGAAGTTCACTTGTGACAGTCAAGGAGGTAGGTTGCAGTGCACTAAGTCTCACTTTCAAGCAGGAAGATTGTAGGAAAGAGTACTCTGGCACTTACCGGACTCAAGTTCGGGTCAACGAGATCAACGACGAACACCGACCACCTATCCAATTTATTCGGAAAATGTGTACAATACAGACGGTCCTCAACGTTGAGGAAGGAAGTCGTTCAAGTCAAGGTATGTAATTTTGAGAGGCCCCGTGCTAATAATTATAATTATGGGATAAAGCCAATTTGTCGCTGATGCTTTTCAATCGTACATTCCTTGTCGCTCAATAGTCTCAGAAACTACAGCTCATGTCTTTACAAAGCTTAAAACCTTGTTTAGACTAGTTGATAGTACACTTTCACTTCAAATAATTGCATGAACAGGCAGCCTTATGGGCTATTATGAAAATCTATCTCTCCAGAAATGCGTAGCAAATACATCCCAAATCTCTTGTGTTGAATGCTATTTGCAAATAATAGTAAATGCGGCCAAGTACCTTAGGCAGTATATTAAATAAAAATTGTTGTGAAGAACGTCATGTAAATCTAAAACACATTTTCTTCTCCTGATCCAATGAACCTGTAATTTTACTTGATTATCAGTGAGAGTGCTTGTACATTCACTATTGGTGTTTCAGTCTTTGATTTAAATTCACATAACTCAGTTACTGCAAGGACTAGACGTTTAGTTTGTGCCCGGGGTTTCTGTTAAATATTCATTATTATATCATACCAGTATATTGATGGTGCAAATACAGCCATCTGATTGGTCGAGACGCGAAAAGAACCATGGTATATTGGCGATATACCACGGCTGGCATGCGCACCAGCTCTCGGCTTGAGGAAAAGTCCTTTTATGACGGTCCACGCCAGAATTTCGATATACTGTTATGATATAATAGCAATAAATCACACCCAGCGACGGTATACCACTCGATTTTGACCATTTCACTTCATATATGCACTCGCTATCGCTCGTGCATATATGTCGTGAACTGGTCAAAATCTCGTGGTATACCATCGCAGGGTTTGCTTTATTGTTTAAGTATTGCAACACCTCATTCATGTGACGCCGGCATAGATTTTTCTTTGCAATTGTAAACACGCGATGTACGGCCGATTAAGTAAATTCTAAGATATTGGCCATGACATGTCGGAACGTCAGTCGTTATTTTCTAATGTTTGATTTCCTACATTGCAAGAAGATATTCCGTCAGATTCGCTCAGCATTGAATTTATCAAATGTTTACGGTAACCGAACATTTAAGTAACTGCAATGAGCAAATTTTGATGTATAGCTATGTTATCTCTCAATTTTCAACAGTCAATTATATATATATATAATTATATATATAAAATTATATATATATAATTATATATATATATATATATATATATATATATATATATATATATATATATATATATATATATTCACTGGACAAAATGCTTTATTTACTTTCAGTTTATTTACGTATATTGACGTATATGGAACACAATATTAATTGTACACGTAACGTATATCTTTGCATATGGAACATTTGAATAAGTTTGTAAGCTTAGCGTATATCTATGCAGATCAAGAGCTTGAAACCCGTCAATGTCAGAAAACATTCTTACTGCTGCAGGGATGATTGGTACGTGTCTTGGGTTATCGGCTATGCTTATTATGTTGTTTGATGGACATCTACGGCACTTTTGACGAAGGAGACAACACAAAATATCGGTAATATAGCGTATTAAAATGTCAGTGGTTTAGAAATCAAACGTTTCAATCGCAAATCAACGACGAAGACACACATTCATAACAAAATTTAGTATCGACGGTATTTTGTATTTTACATATATATTTTAATACTCTATATTATGTTAATGCTTCATTACCCTCCCACTTTTGCATTCACCACATGTGGAATATGGATTCATCGTAGTCATATACCTTTAGTGTGACGTCATACCGTAGGGACACTGGGTCTATGTATGTGATATATATATATATATATATATATATATATATATATATATATATATATATATATATATATAATCCCATGGTATTTTTCTCTGTTTGACGTCATCGTATACGAGTGTTTTTCGCGGAGCCGTACAACTTCGAGCCGAAGGCGAGAAGTTGTGCGGCTCCGCGAAAAACACGAGTATACGATGACGTCAAACAGAGAAAAATTCCATGGGATTATACATTTATCACATGAACAGTCTTCTTATTTTTCTTTGATGTGGATGGATCAAAATTATTGTAACAAAGTGCATGGTTTTTATCGCGATTTTGTGTTTTTCCTTACGCGGATTACTTTCATTTATTGGGTAAAGCGGTCCGTCACCCAGGAGATGTGCGAATGTTTACAGGCATACTTTCATTCATAAATCCGATTAAGCTGAACTTTTGATATCTGAAATTGTATCTCCACCAATCAGACATACGGATTCGGTCACGTGGGCATGTCAATCATTGTCTCGCGCTGGACCGATGCCAAGGCAAGTCTACCCTCATGAGCGGACATGACTTTCACCGCGCTAGCGACGGATAACCATAGTATTTTGCGTTATTTAGAATATTTACAATTTTATTAATGAAACTAATGTAACAACACGATCGAAACATTAGTTATCATTCTTAGAGATGCTGTGGATTTTAGAATATCACAAGTTTACGACCTTGGCGAGCCCGAAAGTTTCAGATCGATGACACACAGAGTGTACGCTTGTAAGTTGTAGTGGACACTGCCGTCACCGGTCTTCGCCGGTGGCCATCTCGGTTGTCAATTTTTCGTCTTACGGACTTTGATGTTTGTTGTGACACATATATCGCCCGTAGGTACATCCCAATTTTGTTACTTGGCGGGAACTCTGTTCTGCTGTGAGTGTTGTTCGAGTAAACTTTCGAAATACATCGGATTCTAAGGCGCTGCATTGTAGGTCGACAGCTTACGTTTTCACTGTTAACCTTACGCTGCAGGTTTGATTCCGATCGAGAAACGACGGAATAATTTGGGTGATGAAGGAAATTTATCGTTGTTCGTCGAATGACTTTATGCTTGTGCCTTCTATGTCGCTTTCCCTAAGATTATAGAGTACTCATTTATTAAGTTGAACTTTCGATGAGGTATATATTTCGGGTTTATCGCTAACCTCGATCGGCAGGTACGACGTCGCTTTGAGCCTTACGACTTGAGCCGTGACGTTACTGAGCCATTATAACGATCGACGGTATCCTCATTCGATTCTTGGGAATAGCTAAAGCTTTAACGACTCGAAATGTCGTTGGACATGCCTTCTGTATTTCCATATCTTGATTTATCGGGTCACCTTTTTGACAAAATGTCATGAGAGCACGGCAACGATCACGACAAATCGGTCTGTGTGGCAACGTGCATATACGAACGTGAACGGTGCCATTGCAGAAAAAAAGTTCCGGTTGATGACGTACAACAGCGGTAATATGGATTTCTTATCTGTGCTGGTGTACGTCACACAGGTGGAGATACGGGCCAGTTCATGTGATAAATATATATATATATATATATATATATATATATATATATATATATATATATATATATATATATATATATATATTCGTTGGCTGATGGATAGGTGGATGGAAGTGTCCAGTAAGTGCATGTGTGTGAATTATGAATCGACTAACACGACGGTCATCTAAATATTGTTTTTCAGCTTAAAAGGCCGTATCCAACACGCCAATAACTTTAAAATGCCATACAAAGGCTGTATCATGGCAAAGTGTATCATGATATTGGCAAAGAAGCGATCTTCAGTGACATTGATCTCACTTTTAAGGTACAGTACTGTAGCTCTCTGTATTAATTCATTTCTATTTCATTTCAGGAGCACTTGCAACTACACGTGGTCATGAACACCAGTGTAAAATGATACAGAATTCCCAGAGTATGAGTGTGCACGAGGGAGGTACGATGGAAATGAATTACGCAGTAGACCTTTCCAGTCCCTTTCAACGGACTTGGAAACTGGAAATCGATATCTATCACTTGGGACATGATAGTGTGAGAATTGTTCTTCAATCGCATGGTGAACCTGAGACCCTCGGGCCCGGAAGTTCACTTGTGACAATCAAGAAGGTGGGCTGCGCTGCACTTAGTCTGAGTTTCAAGCAGGAAGATTGCAGGAAAGAGTACTCTGGCACTTACCGGACTCAAGTCCGGGTGGTAAATGTCCAGGTCAAACAAGGAGGGGATATGGCATCATTTACAATTTTGGGACAGTGTAAAATAGAGACGGTCCTCAACGTTGAGGAAGGGAGTCGTTCCAGTTAAGGTAAGTATTTTTGACTGGAGACGAGGCCCCGTGCTAATAATTCTCACTGTGGCCCAGGGTAAATGGACTTTGGCACGTGTTGGTTTCAATCGTAATTTCCTTGTCGCTCACTAGTCTCAGAAACTACCGCTCACATCATTACGAAGCCTCGCTCTTTGTTTAGACTCGTTGATAATAGACCTTCACTCAAATTAATTGCATGAACTGGCAATCATATATTGCGAAAATCTATCATTCCAAAAATGTATAGCAAATACATGGCACCATTCTTGTTTTGAATCCTTCAACTTCAATTTTTCATTATTTTTGAATTAAGCTTATAGTAAATTAATTAATGTAACATTTCTTTTGTTTATTTGCAGAATTGGCCATCAGTTTTGTAACATCGGGTTTGAGAAAGCGAAGTGCCAAAATGTTCTGAATTAATCTGACTATATCCTAGCCATATTCGTACCATTCTATATTATTCGGTGCGTGTATTTTTGACGGTGAAATATGTATTAATGTGTAGAAATGTATTTCTGTTTATTGGATGATGTTAATAGTAGTGACTACCTTGTCAAACTATGTCAATCATCTTTCATCCACTCGTAATCATTGAAAAAAATACGTTTTTCATCGAGGCTGTCATCCACATGTAGAACAGCAAGTAATACTTTTCTTGAAACGTTTTGTCAAAGATTTGTTATTGAAATTCGTAAGAAAGCAAAGTGATACATTTTTACTCATTATATCATGTGCGCATACACCTAAGCCATTCTATACCTATGTATTTGTCTGTGTCTCTACATATCTATCTGTTGAAGCTATGCCTTTAGAACGGTCCAACAATTGGTCAGATTTTTGTAAGCGCGACTTACATTATGAATCGCAATTTGCATACTCAGTTAACCGGATATCAGTGTTCTCTGCATTAGGAATTCACATGTACACAATTATACCATGGTAGTTTTGAAGGTCATTTGTCAGTGTTACTAGGAAATACATTTGCTTGTTTCGTAGATTTTCACTAACAGATTTATCTCTTTGGAAAAAAATTTATGAAACTTGTCTGACATATTATAAAAGTACATCACAGTGGTGAACGGCGAGTAGCAGTTTCGTGTCACTTAACAAGCGTATTTTGCGATATTTTAATTAAAGTTATATAAATCGATTGTTACTCTACCACATTGATATCTTTTCAAATATTGTCCATCAGAACTATCAGTGAACAGAAAACATATATACTGTTTTGTGTTAAATATCCGGTGATCTTTGTATTTAATTAGCCTTTAATTATAAACGTTTGTTTTCATCTTTGGATTTGCTTTTGATTTGCGGCGTTGAATTTGATAATCTTTATCTCGAAAAAGGATGTACAAGCTCATGACCTTTGCTAGTACTGTAGTTCATGGTAAGCCATGTTAATGACGCCAAAGAAATGGAAAATATCTTTTATAGCCAAAATGGCATCAAAACAGTTTTAATAATCAGTTTTATTCAAGGTAAATAAATAATTTACTTGGACCAGGAAACAAACAGCTACCTGCAATTAGTGTAATTATCAGAAGAGATTATGTAACACATCGTATTCGGCGTCAGTCATTGCTTGCGAGACAGGTGATTAATTGCCGATGGTTGACGAATAGTTTAATTTGCAACTCATGGCGACTGCAATGCCGAGCGACACAGGCTTAGCAGACCACGTCCTCAGCTATGAAAAGCTCCATTATCGGTAAACAGTTCAATGGGTATTTATAGACATCTCAGGACAAGGTACACAAATCTAGAGTACATGGTTGACCCTGTATTCGCCCTAGTTGCAGGGTGAGCTGACAAAGTTCAGAGGAAAAGAAAGGCAACAAATGTAAAGTCGGTTAACGGATTTAGATCCCTTCAGATCCATTGGTAGCGTATCACGCTTGTAAAATAACTAATGAAGATCCAAACAGAACGCATAAACGATGTTTGAATATTTTGAATCACCTTTGAAGCTGTTTTCGCAACATCTGGTTTTTGGTCATCTTGCACCATTTGCTCTTGCGGAATGTAAACGTTTATAGAGACACGTTTGGAATCAGTCGCGATATTATATTCAGACATTCTGAACACGCATGGTTTTCCTTTCTGAGGGCACTGTATCGGCCGTGAGCTGACATTTAAATTGGCCCTTCCAATATGACCTCTAACAGGTCAACTGTGCAAACGTCTTCGCAGAGTACAAGTATGTCGTAAAAATAAAAGAAGCTGTTGATAACACACCATCAAATGTAGAAAAAATAGAAATGATTTTTAGAATGTCTAAGGCGAACTGGTCCCTATACTTTTCTCCTTGACTACGAAACCAGCATCGAAGTAGAATAAGTTTGGGATTCATTTCTCGTCACACTCAAATTTTCACATGACCTTTCTGGTCTGCTTGACTGTGAAGGCTAAGTTTTAAGCTCTCAGCGTTATTGAAGTCTGCATAGTGTTTTCTTTGTGAAATCACAAATTGCATATTCCCCAGAGAGTTAACACAAGGATGGCTGCCATTTTGAATTTCGTTTGTCGGTAAATGCTTGGTAATTTATTTAGTTATTGCCAAACTTTGCACGATAAACCATGGTTTTCGTTCGTTAATTTGAAAGAGAATGGCTGAAAGTTTTCGTGACTCGGCAGAAAGATCTGGCTACTAAAGGTTTAAGTATTTCAGTTGCGAGGCGCGATGTGTCTTAAAGCTTCACAAGTCACATGCAAAATGACAAGGAAGTAGGTGATATGAATCAGCTCGTTTATCGTATATATGTGACATGTAAAGCTGGTGACTGTTTAAGTTACAGAATTTCACAGGACACTTGAAAGCCAGTCATTCTGAGCGGAAACCGTCAATTCGTGGTGACCACATTTGATACTAAGTCCGTGAGCGTGTAAAATCGAACTGATAAACGTCGTAAAAAACGAAGTAGTTAGTGGCTGACACTTGGTGTTTTATCTTCGTTTCTTTTTCTACATCTTATCAGGCCAACAAACAAACAAAACAACGTCATGTAACGAACAGTCTATACAGAGATTTATGTACACCTAGCGCTCTGAGTTCATAGTGTTTAGTTTCAAGTGCAAGCATGAAAATAAAATTATGTAAATTATCTTTATTTTACAGTATTTTATGGTTTTCAATGAACGAAAGGAAGAGTATAAAATCTCATCTGACCTACTTACCTACCCTAATTTTCGGGGGAAGCGCACATACGTTTTTATTTGGCCTGATATTTGTTATACGTCCAATAAAGAGCTATACCCTCTGTAAACAGCCACCTTTTTCTTGACTTAATATTTTAGTAGCAACCTCTGACCACTTGACCACTTACTATAGTCCATAAACGCTCTTAAATGCCCTACCGTATTGACCTTGTCAGCGGATTAAATCGGTCAGTCAACATCGTGCGATACACTTAATGATGTGAAAGTCACGTGAAAGTCATGTCATGAGAGTGTATCACGAGATGTTGACCGATTGATTTTAACACTTGATGAGGCAAAGACGGTAGCTGATTGAGTAGTATTGATCGACTATCAGTAGTGTTTGATCACGTGATCACAGACTGCTATAAAATGCTCATTTACGGGCGAGGAGACGGCATATACAGAATACAAATCGTTCTTGGAAATATCATGATATCGTCAAAAGGATATGAGAATTTCGAACCATTCCCTGTGGTTCTGGTGTCTTGTCTCGGATCCAATCTATGCATTTTGTTGATATTTTTTGAAATCTCTGAAGCAGTTTCCCTCATTGTTTGTGTGTCCCTGTAGGGCAGCGCGGTAAACCTTCAACTGTACGACGTCCCGGGCGCGCCTATCTTCATGTAAATGTTATTACTTATGCAAATAAGATGACATAGGCCTATCCTCAATACAAATACATGTACACGGTATTGAAGGTGACCCAGAACTATCCTCAATACAAATACATGTGCAGGCTATTAAAGATGACCAAGGCATATCTCAATACAAATACATGTTCAAACTATGAAAGACGATCCAGGCATATCCTCAATACCAATACATGATTGTACACACTATGGAAGATGACCAAGGCCTATCCAGAATACAAACACAGGTACCACTATGGGAGATGGCCCAGGCCTATCCTCAATACAAATACAAGTACACACTATGGAAGATGACCAGGCCTATCCAGAATAAAACATCGGTACAGACTATTTGTGTTGACGATAGGCCTGGGTCATCTTCCATAATGTACACATGTAGATTCTAGATAGGCCTGAGTCATCTTCCATACTGTGTGCATGTATATGTATTTTGAATTGGCTTGGGTCATCTTCTATTGTATGTACCGTACATACACTGGAAGGTGAATAAGGCCTTTCCAATATACACGTATTGTATATAGGCCTTTGTCATCTTCCATAAGCTTACCGTGCATATATTGGCGTTGTGGATAGGCCAGGGTCATCTCCATAGCGTTTACATGTATTTGTGGATAGGCTGGCCACCTTCAGCCATATACTGAGTAAGTCTATTGTAGATTGGGTCATCTGATTTGCATGGGTCATAATATTTACATGAAGATAGGCCTGGGAAGTCGTCCTGTTGAAGGTTTATCGCGCTGCAAAGGCCGGTGAGATTTAAGAGTGGCATTTTCTAGCGATAATTATAACAAATACTCAGAACATTCTACTGTCAAAACCGGATGAGATGGACACTGAAATTCATCCGAAGGTTTTTACACTTGTGTTATTGATTTGTGAAGCTGTTCCAAAATTTGCCGAATAGTCGCAATGACTAAGTACCTGGGTGAAAATCAAGAGCTTTGATTTTACGGACCCATATTAAATACACGCCAGGAGCACTTCACATTACACTCATTACTGCCGCCCTAATAAGTTACATTTTATCAAAGCCTTTCATCAAACTTTTCTTGCCTTTTGATTGTGTGAAGTTCTTTGGCAAAAAAAAAAATCATGACTCGCGGGAAAAGAGGTGTACATACGCCAGAAGCTGAACGTGAGACAGTTTTCGAAATGTACGGGGATAGAAAGTCAGAAAATCTTTCTAGTGCAAGCAAAATTTAAAATAGAGTGTTTGAAACCCGCTCGTGGACACTGTGTTGCACGATCGCGAGCAATCTCGGACCGCGTCTCAGCCTATAGAACGAGCCTATAGAACGAAAACTAAACCCATACACTCTGCGCACATGAATAAGTGGCAGTTTAGCGGAATTATTTCAATACATTTATCACAGGTTTTGGACATGTCTTCGTTATCTTCG